>CAUYQG010189372.1:0-20149 GCA_963574415.1 Tarsius wallacei | reverse complement strand
GAGTGAGGTTGAGCACTTTTTCATGTGTCTGTGGGCTGCCCATATAAGGCTACAGTAATCAAAACAGCCTGGTATTGGTACAAGAACAGGCACACAGACCAATGGAACAGGATAGAGATTCCGGAAGCAAAGCCTCAATTCTTCAACCAACTCATCTTTGACAAAGCCCCCAATAACAACCACTGGGGAGAGGAGAACCTATTCAGTAAATGGTGCTGAGAAAACTGGCTGAACACATGCAGAAGATTGAAACAGGACCCCTACCTATCACCATACACAAAAATTAACTCTAAATGGATCACAGACCTAAATGTAAAACCTCAAACTGTAACAACCTTAGAAAATGCAGGAAACACTCTTATGGAAGTTGGAACTGTCAACCGATTCCTGACCAAAACACAAAGTACCCAGGTCATAAAAGATAAGAGAGACAAATGGGACCTCATTAAACTGACAAGCTTCTGCAAAGCCAGAGAAACCATCAAGAGAGCAGGAAGACAGCCCACAGAATGGGAAAAAATATTTGCCAACTGTATATCTGATAAAGGCCTAACATCTAGGATCTACAAGGAACTCAAACGTGCCGAAAGGAAAAAAACAAACAGCCCCTTTAAAAAGTGAGCAAAAGACATGAATAGGCTTATCACTTTTAATATTGACCTTGATCATCTGGGATGGGTAGTATTTATCAGGCCTTTCACTGAAATGCTACTTTCCTTACTCCTTCTCTATACTGTAATCCTTCCTTCTCCACACTGTAATCTTTGGAAGAAAGCCACCATGCACAGCTCATACATAGACTGTAGGGAGTTATGGTGCACCTTCTTGAGGAGAAAGTTTCTCCATGCATTATACATTATTTGAAATTCTTTACGGGAGATTTGTCTCTTCTCCATTTATTTATTTATCAATCAATTATTTATTTCTATATGAACTCTTGAATATTTATTTTATACTTTGGGTTATAAACCATACAATGTTATGTATTCTGTCACTCAAATGTTTCCAGTTTTGGCCATTGGGAGCACTTTCATTTGGCTTTTATGTCTGTTTGACTTTTTCTGATCATTTTGTTTCTTGAGCACTTCCTTACTTTGTGACATCACAAGAAGTTCTGGGTTCATCTTGTATATTCATTTCCCAAACCTGCAATCAGTCATTTTTCTAAGGAGATTTGTTTCTTTTATTATAGTGTGATATTAGACACCAAAATTTGAGTTCTGAGTGGGCTTGTTCCTACGGGGGAATCATTGTCTCTAGATCCTCTCAGATGACAGAGCAATAAAATATATGTATAACCATGTATGTACACATATCATGTATTTACACATGTATTTACAGTTAACAAATTTTGTATTGTTTACGAAATAAAATTTTTTCCATTGATTTTTAAATGCTTTAACATAACTAAATTCTTATGTATGTAATGGTCTGTTTTTTAGCTTTCTGAAACTCAAACTTTGTTATTTATTTATGTCACTACCACAGTATATCTATATCTATTAATTATTATATCCATTTCTACTAATATCTTTATTAAGACAAACATGAGGTCCTACTGATGTCTCTAACTTTAATCTACTACTGTATGGTTCATTCTAACCTTATCCCCTTGCTTAGCCATAAATTCTCAATCCTACAGTGAGAAACCTGGCTCTCACCAGCTTCCATTCTTTTACTTATTTTTTTCAATCCTAGCATACATGTATAGTGATTTCAGAGTTGTTACCAAGGACCCTCTGGGAAACAACTTTCCAAGTAGGGTATCATGCTATGTACAGTTCCATTTGTCTTTAGCTTTATGGTTTCAGTCACTTTCAAAGTTACTTAGTACTTCTTTTCCTTTGTACCAACATTGGAGTTATACCAAACATCTTCATACAGATTATTCTGTCACAACTCCATTCCATTCTGGCATCACCCACTCTCTGAGTTGATATTTTAAATTTGCATACATTGAGGTGCTACTTGGAATTTGTTAAATGCAGAAATGCAGTGTCATGTATCCACCACTATAGCAACATACAAAATAACTTTCATGTTCTTAAAAAAAACAAAAACAAAAACAAACATCTGAGCTTTGTCTTTTAAACACTCCCTCACCTCCAAATCCTTGGCAACCACTGACTTTGCCATCTATATAGTTTTACCTTCTTCAGAATGTGACATAAGTGGAACAATACAATATGTAGGCTTCTTGGGCTGGTTCCTTTACCTTAGCAATATGCATTTAAGATACATCAGTGTTATTGTGTGGATTCATGAAATATTCCTTTGGAATCATCCGTATTTCACCTAATTCTTCTAAGAATTGTTTTAACATTTAACTCGTTAGTCAATTTGGAATTTACTTTGGTAGATGGTTTATGATAGAGATCTAACTTTCCCTCCAAGTAGTTAACAAATTTTGTATCATTAATTGGAAGAAAGTTTTCCATTGATTTGAAATCCTTTAACATAACTAAATTCATATGTATGTGGCGGTCTGTTTCTTAGTTTTCTGAGACTTAGACGTTCCATTATTTATTTCTTATGCCACTACCATAGTATCTGAAATATTGTAGTATTATTATACAATTTAATATTCAGTGAGTACCCTTTTTAATTATTCTTTTTCATAAAAAAGTTCTCATTCCCCAGGTTTTTCTTTCAAATGAATTTTAAATTTGTTTCCTTTATTATAAAAATCACCTTGCAATTTTGAACAGAATTAAGTTTATAAGCTACATTAAGGAAGAACTGATATCTTTACAATATTGTGTCTTTTTTTTTACCCAAGCATGATACATGTTTTCATTAATTTGGGTTTCTCTTATTCTTCATTTTTCTTCATTGGGACTTGCACATATATTATTAAGTTTATTTCTAGATATTGTTATATTTTTTCAACATCATGAATTTTCAACATACATTGTGAATTTTCAATTACTTTTCCTTAAAAGTTAATTTCTTATTAGCAATTACTATTTACCATCTAATACTTAGTATGACCTTTTTAAAAAAATGACCTTTATTAGATGTGTAAGTTGGCCCTTCATGCTCATATTATATTCAAATAATGATACCTCAATTTCTTTCTGAATTGTATACTTCTTATTTTTCTTATTTCATTTCAGATGAATGGAGCTAATAAACTCTTTTGCTTTTTCAACTTTAATGAAAATATCATTAAGGTATTACTGAAACAACATTTTTGTTTGTTTGAACATAAAATCACTTTATTTTTTATTTTTAAAACATAATTTTATTGTAGAGATGCGGAGTACAAATCAAAATTAGGTACATAGGTAGTCTATGTGCAGGTGAAGTTTGGTCTTCCACTATATACATTCCTACATCTTCGTTAACTTTCTCGTGTAGTAAAGAGTTTCACACAGATATCTTAAACATTCTTTTACCTCAAATCCTCTTTCAAAGAAATAGGATATAAATGCTATAATTTATATTATCAAAGTGAAACAACATATTTTGAAGGCAATACAGATTCCTGACTCAAAGTGGTTCTTAGAGCACACTTGATTTCATTTTGCAAATGAAATAATTATCTATTAATTTATATCTTGTAAAACAAATCACATCCACACTTATTGAGTTTACTTTAGGAAAAGCATAACAATATCTTGCTTGTCTTTTACTCATTTTATTAACAGATAACTAGATTATCCTCTTACTCTTAACAATGAAACCACTGGGATTCATTCTACTTGAGTATGGCATCCAAATGAACACAGCACTTTAATTTCCTAGTTACTTACTTTTGTAGCTGTACTTTAATTTAGCATTCATGATTGCAGTATATTTTGACAGAAGTCTATTTGGCTACCTACGCTGACCAAAACACCATTTTGGCTAGGCTTGTGCTAGAATTTAAAGTTTTGTTAATTTTCTTAAACTTAATTATCAACAAATAATTCAGATTTTGAACAGAGTGGCCTGCTTTCTTTTTTTGTAAATAAAGTTTTATTGGAACATAGCCACACCTATCATACACATGATGTCTTTAACTGCTTTTGCGCTACAGTGGAACTGCATAGTGGCAACACAGACTATATTCCCTCAAAGCCTAAAATATTTACTGTGTGTTCTAGTTCAGAAAAAGTTTGCTGATGCTTGATTTAGAAGGACTTTTAAATAGAGGGGGAAAAAATGGAAACAGCAGTCAGAGATTTTAGAACTTGGCTTTTTATGTCTTTGTATTCTCAAATATTTTTCTTATTTTTGTTACTTTGTTTTTGCTTAACATCAATGACGTACTTTCCAGTTAGGGCTGATATAATGGCACACTGGTTTGCGTCCATTCTGATTAGATAAATATCTGTTCTTATTTATTGCTGCCTATGCTATATCAGTTATAAATATATTTATATCACCATAAATATTTTGACTCTTGTAAGATAATTATTCCTTTTGGAAAAATAAGACTTTCAATCTCAAGTACCATGCAGCATTGCATTCCTAGTTATTGGAACATAAAATCAATTTCAGAATTTCTCTTCTATCTACTAGAGAGAGAGATACATGTATACATGCTAAAGCTTGTTCTTAGTCAATACATTAATCAATGTCTACTGAGTGTACAATATCATCAGGCCACCGATAAGGAGACGTAAGAGTTATATAATATAAATTCTTTGGTGGGCAGGAGTTTTCAGTCCAGAATTCTGGACAGGGAAAGAATAGGCCTCTAGTATTTAGTGCAGCTTGAATATAAAAACATTATCTTTCCTTCCTTCCTTCCAAACTCAGCATTTCCTTTTGTCAGGGAAATGTCTCTTCTTTCCAACGTGGAGTCCTGGCAGTTAAGGTTACCTTGTCTTTGCAGTTGTTTACATCAGTGATGGCTCATAAGACTGCCCAGGTTCAACGAGTGACAGATCATTACTGACTGTACAATGTAATTAAAAAAAAACATACAAGCATTGATTAGCGATGAGCTAAACCTGAGACCAAAAAGTGAGAGACCCGGAATAGCTGGCAAAACTTCTCATTGGATCTGTCTGAAATGGAAGATGTTTGCCCCTGCAGGCATGGCGTGAGGCCCATTGTGCATTTCCATTAGAGACTCACAGTGGATCTGAGCATGCCATTGATGTTGGCCTATTTGTGAAAGGCTGCTGAAAGAGGTTTCAGAGCTAATTGAAAAGAGATGTTTCTGAACTACAGTCACTTCAAACAACATGGCTCCAAAATCTGTTTCAATAGTTTGGAAATTGGTGTGTTTCCATAATTTGCACATGAAATTAAACAAATGGTTTGAAATGAAAGCTTCATGGGCGTTTAAAGACTTGCTTCTTTAAAAAAGCTATTAATTGAACAGTTGGCAGAATTTGTTATAACACTCCCTGCCCACATCTATCTATGTTTTCATTATGTTGTCTATCCCTGTTTTCAGGGATGTCAACTGCAGCTGCCTAAATCTACCTTGTCTCCAGACAAGGCATATAGTAGGAACAGGATGCTGTCAACTGCTGTTCGGTTGCAAATTTTTATCTTTTGGGAAAAAGAAATTTCTCAAAATGTATTTTGCAAAAACCAGAAAGGTAATAATAACAAAACCCTACACATGAGTCCATAAGATTTTTCTCAAAATAGAACTTAACAGAAAAAACTCAAGGGTAAGCTGTACCTCAACCACACTGCAAATTGCATATATTTATGTGAACAGAATGCAAACGTAATTATTAAAAAATGTTCTCCCCCAGGCAGTTTTCAATCAAGATCTGAAAGCATTAGCAAACATTGATTTCTTCCATAACACTTGTACTTATTATTGGACCTGATTTTTGTCTATTCTTAAGACAGAAATTGAGGTCTGATAACTGAAGCTGGTGTGGCCAAATTTACAAGTTAGTCATGACCTACAGGGTTGGAAAAGAAGGGGTTAATGGTGTATTCCTTAAAGCAAAGGGGGAATCAGGTTCATTGTTATTATCTCAATTATCATAATTACTCTGTCCTTAATGTTTTAACAACTTTTTTTTTAAAGTTAGGAAGACCAGTGCCAAGCAATTTACCTGGTTAGGCTTGTAGTTGGTGCTGAACCAGAAATGCAGTACAATTTATTACCAGTCTCTTATTCTAGTGTGGTTTAAAGCAAACAATTAGGTTTTAAAAGTTTAACCACTGAGGGGAATACCCAATCCCAATTTCTATTAGAAGAATGTTTAACGTTTAATTGTCATAATATCAATTACATTTTACCACAACTGAGATAATTTGAATGTTTGATTGAAGTAAAAGGGATTAAGATGGTAGGTGAAGTTACTTCAGGTATGTTTCTGACTAAATTGTTTTAGTTTAGGAGAGACTTTGTTTTCTGGTAACTTCTCTGTCTGACAACAGAAAATATCCTCAAATTATCTCTTAGACTGGCTCAAGCGCTTAGTGACGATTTTATAATTACATAACCTTGCCGCTTCTTGGGGGCCAGGGTGACTTGGAGAGAGCCCAGGACATTTAAAAGAGCTGGGAAAGATGATAGGAACGTGGGAAAACAAGGAGTGAGCCAGTCCTCAAAACCACTTGCCTTAGCAAGTTCAAAATTGACTTTGGGTGGTTCATAAAACCTAAAAGATTACACGATTCTGTCTCTTCCATGCAGACATGGCACGACTCACTTTTGGCCTTCTTTCCTTTTTGGGGGGGGGTTGGAATCTCACTTTGTTGCTCAGACTGGAGTGCAGTGCCACAACACCGGCCACTGCACCCTCAACCTGCTGGGCTCAGGCGATCCTTCTGCCTCAGCCTTCCAATCAGCCTGAACTACAGGCACGCGCTACCATGCCCGGCTAATTTTTGATTTATTTTAGAGACGAGGTCTCGCCAGGTTGCCTGGGTGGGTCTTGAACCAGCAGGCTCAGACAATCCACTTGCCTCGGCCTCCCAAAGTGCTGGGATTACAGGCTGAGCCACCAAGCCCAGCCAAGCCTTCCTTTCAATTGATGATCATGAGCTACAATGGTAGAGGTTTAGAGACTCTGGCCTGAACTAGAACTATCTCAACTTTATCACTAGCTCTATGGAGGCCTTTAACAGATGCACTCCCAGTGTTAAAAAAAAAAAAGAAAAAATAGTAAGCCAGGCTCGGTGCCTCAGCCTGTAATCCTACGCCTTGGGAGGCTGAGGTGAGTGGATTGCCTGAGCCCACTGGTTCGAGACCCACCTGGGCAACTTGGTGAGCCCTCATCTCTACAATAAATCAAAAAAATTAGCCGGGTGTGGTAGCACGCGCCTGTAGTTCCAACTTCTTGGAAGACTGACACGGAAGGAACCCAGCAGGTCGAGGCTGCGTTGGCCGGGAGCGGCCACTGCACTCCAGTCTGGGCGACAGAGTGAGACTCCAACTCAAAAAAAAAAAAAAAGTAGATCTCCCTCAGACAATCCCAAACTTCTTTTTGAGTTTGATCACAAGTGGATTTCCTGGGAATGTCCTAAAAGTCCAGAGCTTCAAGGAAGGTGAAATGCATGAATACACCTAGCAGTGGTGGACAATGAAAGGATTGAAAACAAACGTGATCTGATTTTAAGAGCACCAAGTAGAGCACAGGCTACGTGGGAGTTCATATACAATGACTGATTGTGTCAAAGTAGAAAGGCAGAAGTATAATAGGTCCTAATTCTGGCTATCTTATTACTTGTTAAGCATTCATGGGAGAAGAAATGAAAAGGAGCAGAGAACAGATTAATTTAATGTTGATCTAGTGGTTTAGAACGTGCCAGGATACTGGACTAACTTTTACCTGCATTATCTCATTTAGTTCTCATAACTGCGAAGTAGACACTGTTATTATTCCGATTTTACAGATTAGGAGACTGTTCTCAAACTATAAAGAGAATCAGGTTCACATCCAGTGTCAGAGTTACACACTGAATTTCAGACCTAGTTATAGTTTATGCCCAATAGCTTCCATGTACGTCAGAGTAAAGCCAAGAGAGAGGACACAAGAGAGGAAAATGGAAAGTTATTTTACAGAGTACAGACCCAGATCCAAGATTTGTACATAATCTGACTCTGGCAGTTCAATATTTTCCAAACGGTTTCCCCATTATTTTTCAGGGCTGTATAAGAGAGCTAAACTGGAGACAGAGTGAGTTAGCTATCTGACAAAGCTAGAGCCAGCATGCCAACTTGGCTGAAATTGAATTTTCAGAGATGATAATATGTATGTGTGTGTGCAGGGCTTTGGAGAAGGTTAAGGCAGAAGTTTCCTTTTAAATTATAAATGCAAACTGAGAATAGTATACAATTAAGCAATCTCTGAACATTAGTGTGTATGATTTTATATGAGTAGCAAAGAGCTTTTCAAAAGCATATGTTAAATCTGTTTTCTCCATGGAATTTATTTTTACATTTTTATTCTTCAAAATGTTGTATTACCTTAACTGAGTAGTACATTCATATAATCTAAGAAGCAAAAGTATTATAATCAAGTATGCATGGAGAAGGTTTACTCACAGAATGGTTCTTGTCCCCACTAATTCCTCTAGATAATCTCTTATGTAAATTCTTGCATATACTTCTAATACATAACTTTAATGAATACTCCCTTTACACAAAGACAGCATACAATATATATTTCATCAATATCTTGCATTTTTCTCCTAACAATGTTTCCTGGATCCCTGGAGATCGTCCCATATCAACACAAAGAACATTATTTTTCTTTTATACAGTTGCATAATATTCTATTACATTACATGATATACTATAGTTTATGCCATTAGTTTTCTATTGATGGGCACTTGGGTTGTTTCCAATTCTGTAAACAAATAACCTTTTACAAATGTCATTCTGGGCCTGATGTGGTGGCACACATCTTTAATAGTGCTTTGGGAAGCTGAAGTGGGAGGACTGCTCGAGGCCAGGAGTTTGAGACCAGCCTGGGCAACGTAGTAAGACTCAGTCTCTACAAAAATTGGAAAAAATTAGCCAGGTGTGGTGGCATATGCCTATAGTACCAGTTACATGGGAAGCTGAGGCAGGAAGATCCCATGAACCCAGGAGTTCGAGGTTACAGGGAGCTATGATCATGCCACAGTGCTCCAGACTGGGCCACAGAGCAAGATCCCATCTCTAAAAAAGTAAAAATAAGAATAAATGCCATTTTGTATATAAGTAAGTATTGCTGTAAGATACATTATGGAAACCAAGGTTGCTTGTGAAAAAGTGTATTTATATTTGTAACTTTGATAGATACTGCCAAAATGCCTTCCACAGCAGCTGTATCAATATAAGAAACTCTATGAATTAAACCCTGATTTTCTACATACAAAAGTTGGTCAATTTTTATGAGAGGAGATGGCTGTTGGAAAATGCAAAGGATTTCTTTTTTTGAGTTGGAGTCTCACTCTGTCGCCCAGACTGGAGTGCAGTGGCCGCTCCTGGCCACCGCAGCCTCGACCTGCTGGCTCCGGTGATCCTTCCGCCTCAGCCTTCCAAGTAGCTGGAACTACTAGCTATGCGCTACCACACCCGGCTAATTTTTTGATTTATTGTAGAGATGAGGTCTCACCAAGTTGCCCAAGCGGGTCTCGAACCCGCGGGCTCAGGCAATCAACTCACCTCAGCCTCCCAAGGCGCGGGATTACAGGCTGAGCCACCGAGCCCGGCTGCAAAGGATTTCAAACCAGCGAACTGTGCTAGGCTACCATAGCTCAGAAAAGGTCCTCGTTTCTCTAATCCGTAATGAGAGGGAGTAGAAAATAATGGTTTATAAGGTTTCCTCCTCTAAAAGCTTTTTGAAATAATGAGATTTTAAATTTCCTATAATTATCAACACCATGTACTTCATGTTTAACCTTACCCCAATTCTGTGATCTTTTCCACTATCCAAAATTAAAGCAAAACCTTTCAACAGCTGCGTCACCCAGAACAAGTTAGCTAAGGATAATACAATAATAACTACTGTTAGTCACTTTACTGAAATGAAGTGAAACTTAGGCGCTACCTTGAGTAGAATTTGGCTGCCGGGTGGTTTGAACAGCTCACAAGCATCACATTTCACCGCAGCTGCAGTGTGAGCTGGAAGCTTATGGCATGGTTAGCAGCTGGACCAAGCTTCATCAGGTAAATAACTACGTGACAGTGATGCGATCCATGTCAGGTGCTCCCGGCACACTGTTTCGATGTGCAGGCACTGTCAGCCAGCCATGAAGAGCCCGTCTGTCTCACATGCACTGCGGTGGGCTCTTCAGAAAGAATGCTAAAAGGCATCTCGTTGACAAATGCAAGAGGGTTGATCATATTATGAGTAGGCTGAATTTTGTTGTGTGTTCTGGTTTGGAGTCTGGGTGGGTATGCATTATGTTTTTGAAGAGAAGGAGGCAACAAAGGCAGTATTCCTTGGTAATCTGAGATTTATATTTTGCCATCTTAATGCAAAATTGTGACCACCTAACATATTCCCAGGAGGCTGGTATTTGAATCACAATACCTTTATTGTGGGCTATCTCGTTATATGTATAAATACCTCAGTCTTTTTATCCTGCCTCTGTACATTTTAGCAAGAAAGAAGTAAAACCTTCTGCAGCACATGGGAAAAGGGAAGGGATGGAAAGAAAATGCTATTTGTTGAAAGTCTACTATCTGCCAAACTGAGCTAGCTGCTTTGCATGTAAGCGAGAATGGAAACTAGCTTTTGTTTCCTACTGGAAATTAGCAAACTCTTTTTGCTATCAAAATTCTGGGTAGCCTTTCGGACCTAGGAAATGAAAACCAAAATTGAACATTACGCTAGGTATATACATTATTATATGACAGGGAGAGAACATTTATTGAGGAGCTGATCGCGTTTTAGATGTTGTATAGAACACTGTGGATGCAACAAAATTAATTGTCTCTGTGCAGATAAATCTTCCTAGAACACTGAATTTATCAAATCTCCATCTCTTCAAAACCCAGTACCTATATTGCTCCTTATCAGGGGGAAAAAAATACACCACAGATAATAGTTCCCTAGGAGTAAATATCTCGTCTTGTTTTCCCTTTTCATCTCACAGATAAAAATTGCAATATGAAAAGATAATTCTTTCCAACTGTCAGAACCCATTAGAATTTCTACAGCTTGATGTTCTTTAAGGTAAACATGCCGTATGCATTTACTGCAATAAACTCATCATATTTACATTTTGATTGTTGAACACTGTACAAATTGCACATAATTGCCTTCTCTACGGCTACACTCTTGCCATTTGAAACTTTTGAAAATCTTCCTCATCTGGAATTTAGTAACAGATTAATCTTCCCATCAAAAAAGGGGACAGGAAATTGTCTTCTGCAGTTGTATCCTGTGAGGACACTACTAATTAGAAGCCATTTCCTGCTTTCTGACCACTTTCTAGCAGCACTCCCCGGAGGTCCATGAGATGCCACGTGATTGCATTTGAGCTGAAGCCCTTGGTGGTCAGTAGGACTTGTCTATGTGCTCTGTTTGGAGATAGTAAGAATCCAAATTATTTCCAGATTTGTGCTGTCTGTAAGAGCAGGATTTCCCAACCTTGACACTATTGATATTTTGGACCAGAAAAATCTTCATTGTGGGGGCTGTCTTGTGCAATCTAGGATGTTTAGCAGTTGTCCTGGCCTTTATCCACTAGATGCCAGTAGCATTTTGACAACCATACCTGTCTCCAGATATTGCTGAAGTTTTCCTGGGGGACACAATCACCTTTGTTTGAGAACCACTGATGTAGAGAAATTAAAATCATATTATGTATCCAAATGAGGACTCACTGGCATTATTAAAATGCAATCATTTGAATGATTTTCTCCCCTGTCTCTACACAAATGTCAGAAAAAAAAAACAAAATGGATTAATACAGCTTCCTTTCAAAAGTTTCTCTCTGGGTTGGATGGAGTCAGAATAGGTTTGACTTCTCATATTCAACTTTTCTGCTTGTAGAAGAGTGGATGTTCTAGCTTTCATTTAGAAGTTTCCAGAGTCCAAGTCTGTTTTCTTTTCAACATATAAAGTTGGTAACCAAAAGACAATGGATGTTATGTTTAGGAATAGCAGTGAAATTTATATTTGGTATTGATAAGAATTATAGTATTCTTTAGCTTCTGTCTTAGTTTGCTTTGGTTGTTTTAACAAAATGTTACAGATTGGAAGCTAGTAAACAAATGTATTTCTTATAGTTCTGGAGACTGGGAAATCCAAGATCAAATCGCCAGTAGATTTGATGTCTAGTTAAAGCTCACTTTCTGGTTCATAGAACAGCACCTTCTCACTGTGTCCTCACATGGCAGTTGGGGCAAGCAAGCTCTGTGGAGCACCTTGTGTAAGGACACTAATCCCATTCATGAAGGTGCTACCCTCATAACCTAATCACCTCCCAAAAGGCCCCATTCTCCTAATACTATCACTGTGGGAGTTGGTATTTTTGATACATGAATTTTGGAGGGACACAAATATTCAGACTACAGCAGCTTCTATCATCATGTCTGAACAGATTCAAATAAAAGTATACTTATTTATATCTTAGATGATTTCTATTTTGAATGACACATTCTTTTATAGTTTGGGGATAAGAGACAATTGGTCCTAATACACTATTTGTAAGTTTCTTTAATCACATGATCTACCACAGATACACCTGAAACAGCAATTTTAACACTAATGTTGCTTATTTGTTTATATATCTGCCTATCACTTGTAGATGTCAGTTTCTTGATAGCAAGGACTGGGTCTATTTCATTTGTTTGTCTTCATTATTTAGTATAGCAGTTGGGACATATTGGGACAAAATCACTAGGCCACATATTCCACGAGAAAGGAACTATATTTAGTTTTGTTCACCACTGTTCCCAAAGGACATAACATGTGCCTGGCTCACAATGGGCATTCACTATATGTTTATGGAACAAATGATTGGGAACCACACTGAAAAACTGCAGTCATATTCTGGGTACATAGGTTAGATGAATTTTGACTTCAAAGTTCAAATGAATCAGAACTAACTCAATTTAACTTGTTTCAGCTAGGGCATGGGGAAAAGGTACTTTGCCTGTGTGTGTGTGTGTGTGTGTGTGTGTGTGTATGTGTGTGTGTGTGTGTGTGTGTGTTTGTTTTGTTTTTAATTTGTTCTATTTACAGGCAACCCAAAAGAAATATGTGGGAAGTCCAATTAAATGCTCACACAAGCACCTGATACCTAGTGAATAAGTGCAAATTGGTACAACCACAGCTTTCTCTTGATGAACCAAGTGTCGTATATCTAATTCATCTGAAAGGAATAAGCACTTGATTTTCCCCTATATTTTGCTTTTAAGGGTAGTTGAGCACAGTGGTTGAGTGCATATTCTACAAACTGCTCGAGTTCATGTCCTGGCTATACTACCTGTTAGATGTATGACCTTTCAAAAATTGTTTAACCTCGCTATACTTTAATTTGCCTATCTAATAGATATAAAAGTTTAAAAATGATATCCACCTCATAAAGCTATAAGGATGATTAAATGGATAAAAATGAATACAGTTGCTTAAAACTCTTAAAGTGTATACTGTATTAGATAGCATTTTTTAGTCATATCAGGACATATAGCTATATGTATTTTTTCTAGGTATAAAATTAGCTTCATTCCTATACTTCCCCAACTTTAAATGTATTTGAATAAATGACAAAAAGCAAAATTCCACTCTATAGAAACTCCTAGAGAAAGAATATCCAAATTGTCAGGTTTTGAAGGCAGGAAAGCCTCATGCCATTGCAGAAGATTGGCTGGCCTCATGGCTTTAGCAAAAATGAGATGCTAATGAAGAACGCAGAAGGGAACAGCTTTAGGGGAAACAAAGGTATAATGCAGCAGAAATTGCAGACTCGAGGCCTTCCATTTGGTAAATATTTGGATTGGTGGAAATTTGTTAATTGAGGCAATTGATTTTCACCTGAAAATGGTAGCAATATCTAATTCATTAAAGCCTGAAATAACATCCTTTGGGCCAAATGGGGTCATTCCATTCTTAACCTCTTAGTGATACATTAACAGTCGGAAAGCATTTGGACGCATATCTTAAAAAGTGCCTTATTAACAGGAATACACGGCGGAAAAAAATAAAAAAAATTCTGCACAAACCTGCACTTGCAATGAGCGGGGGAAACGCCTCCATGGCCTCCAGCCCCTGTCCTCCTCTTCAGTAGTATTTTAAGGTCTGTGTTTAATATTGCCAAGCCTGCTTGAGTGATAAATGTAACTGTATAAAAATTACTTATTACAAGCTGTCATGTTGCCTCACTCACATCGGCTGGGCTGGAGGCATTGTACATAAAACTCGAATCTCTACCTTGACAGCGTCAGCCGCTCTGGCTTTAAAGTAAAATGCTTTCAGTCATGAATACAAAACATAATTTACCTTTTCATAATACTTCAGTCTGAAACAAGTTGGAAAGCTTGTGTTACTGTCAGACCTGTACCTGAGCAGAGTGGAGAACCAGCAAATTCCAAGCTGTCACCTGAAACCTCCTGCTGCTTCTCTGCAGTCCTTTGAAGCAAACTTAAGCTGCTAAATTGCGGGGCCTCTAATTTTTAAAGTCGTATTTATGCGTAATTCCTTTTTGCAACTCTGCAGTGACAACTTGTTGTCAAGGTGGATTAACTCATTTTCTAAATTGGTATTTGTACTGGAATTCCTGATGGAATGGATTTTTCTGCTCTTGAAGTTCTCAGGCCCCTTCTAGCAACTGTTTGCTCAAGAGGTCGGGAAGTATTCTCTGATAACACGTATATTCCTTATAAATGAAACCCTTAGCCAATTGCAAACACAGTCCAGTCTATCATGAGCTCTCTCAAACCAGTAAAACCTTTCAAACCAGTGGCTCAGCTGGAGGAAGTGAGTCCCCGTCGAGTGGTTGCGGCCTTGTGGGTTAGATCTGCACCTCTGCTTAATCGAGCCACTGACTACAACCTGCGGATGTCAGCCAGATGGAAATCGAATGTGAAGGTTCCAAGGAGCCTCTCCGCAGCCCAGCAGATTCATTGTGACGGTTTTTATGGTTGGTCATGATGCATACAGTATGTGAGGATCCATCTGCGGGGGCGTCTGCCCACCAGCCTCCCTGCTACATCGGCAGCCGTGGCCCCCACCAGCTTGCAACGGGATTGGAGCTGCAGATGCCTCCCGTTAGCACAATTCCTTTTGACAATGTTCACATTCAGTTAGGGCCCAAAGTGCTTGTACTTGTCAGTTGGGATAAACGACGAAGAAAATAGTTCCCCTGCGGAAAGTGAAACAGAATGGCCAAAGGAGAGACTTTCCTCTACTGATCCTCCATGCTTACTCCTAAGCACACAGCCTTACGAGATGATTGCATTTCCGATTTCTTCACTTTGCCGGATGTGACTGTTGCAGAAAAGACAGCAGACCTGCGGGGGCGTTCAAGATTGTGGGCTGTTCTCTTTTTGAAATTTTAGGGCAAGTGCAACTGATTCTGAAGGCAAACTAGTAGGGCAAGGAAAGTATGGTGGCTTAAACAAAAACAACCCGCCCGGAAATGTTGGATTTGGATTTCATAGTTTGCCTATTTGTGTCCACATAACGCCTTCCCCTAGGGAATGTAAAGCAGTGTATAAACACTACCTTTCACCGTTACGAAAACCCTATCAGTAAATGCAACGTGTATATATTTCCAAAATGTAGCTCCAGGTGCTCTTGTTCAACTTTTTCCCTCACACTGTCCTCCACTCAGCCCCATCCTCTCCCCCACCAGAGATACTTGTCTCGAGCAAACTGACTTCATAGCTTCCCAGTGCCATCATTACACCCTACTTTGCCAATTATTCACCTCCTCTTCCTTCTTCAGTGCTGTCTTTTCTGATTGATGGAAACAATCAGTGTTTGTTTTTCCTTTAACGTTAAACACAGAGTTATGTAAGGCACATAGAGAAAATTCTAAGTTAAAAAGGTAACATTTCCTCCTTCTGGGGTTTTCTTTTTGTTCCATATGCTCCCTTGACTATAGGTCCCTTGCAATGGACACCTGAAACAAAATGTTATGTCATGTCATGCCACATCATATCTCGTCATGTCCTCATTTCAACAAATATTTATTTATTGATAGAAATTTTGGCCGTGGACTTTTCTACTGCTATATTACTTCTTTTCAGTGTATTAATATAGTTTCTCTTGGGCAGTATGTTCTTCTAAATGTACAGGACTTTTAAATAATGCCCATTTGTTTTTATATGAGATCTTAATGGATTGTAATTGGATATGAGTGTGTGCCAAAATAATGTTTGATGATTTTTTAGGTGTCTTTAAAGGTTGAATGGAGCTTCATTGGGTTCTGAGATAAAACTCCAGTATCATTTAGAGTATGATATAGTTGTATTAGATCAGTGGTTGCCAGATCTACATTTCTTTTTTTTTTTTTTTGAGTTGGGGTCTCACTCTGTCACCCAGACTGGAGTGCAGTGGCCACTCCCGGTCACTGCAGCCTTGACCTGCTGAGCTCCGACCACCCTTCCACCTCAGCCTTCTAAGTAGCTGGAACTACAGGCATGTGCCACCACACCCAGCTAATTTTTGATTTATTGTAGAGATGAGGTCTCGCCTAGTTGCCCAGGCGGGTCTCGAACCCACAGGCTCACGCAATTCACTCACCTCGGCCTCCCAAAGCACTGGGATTACAGACTGAGCCACCGAGCCCGGCCAGATCTGCATTTGTGTCCTACTGAGCACATGTGAGAGCACATTTATTCATTCACAAGTGTTTCATCAATTTCTTTCATATTTACAGTAACTTTACGGTAATATTGTAGTGTACTATTTCAGAGACCACTTCTGATTGCTCCTGTTCATACACATGCCTCTGAACCAGGTAAGCTGATTACATCAAATATAATTTTTTTTCATGCATTTAAATCATTGGCGTGTGTATAGATTTACAAATACACCACAGTATAAAGCTCTATGGGATGTAAATAGGGTCAACTGGCATGTAGGGAGCATTTACTTATTAAGTGAAAATTCAGAACCTATTATGGACTTAATATATATCTTCTTAGATATATGTTATCTAAGTAGGATAAAAGATGTTAGATGGAGGTAAGATAATCATGTATTATTTACTTTCAAATTGAACAGTATGTTAATAAGTACTGTAGATGCCCAGCCAAGTGAGAGATGATGGGTCTGTAAAGTAAAAAGATGTAAGTTCAATTTGGAAAAATAGAGAGGAAGGGAGAAGGGTGGGGCAGCAGATGCAATATTTGCTGTTGAAACTAAATACAGAATGTTTCAGAGACCCTAAGGCAGGTGTCTTCAACCCTGGGGGACACAGACAGGTCAGTGGCCTGTTAGGAACTGGCTGCGCACAGCAGGAGTTGAGCAGTAGGTGAGAGGAGCTCCGTCTTTTGTCAGGTCAACTGAGGCACTAGATTCTCATAGGAGCCGGAAACTTATTGTCCACTGTGCCTGCGAGGGATTTAGGTTGAGCACTCCTTATGAAAATCTAATGCCCGATGATTCCTTGCCCCATGGAAAACTTGTCTTTCATGAAATCAGTTCCTGATGCCAAAAATTGGGGACTGCTGTCTTTAGGGGACCAGCTTGATTGGACAGGAAACCTAGGCTGGGCAAAATGGGAGATAAATAGATTTTGGAAATTCATGACTAAACTCCAAGGAGGCTGAATTTATACTGAAAGTCATAGTGAACCAAAGAGCCACTTACCCTGATGAAAGCTGTGTGTGTGTGTGTGTGTGTGTGTGTGTGTGTGTGTAGGGGAAAGGAATTAATACTGTATTTGTTTATTGCCAACATTTGTTAACTACAGTTCTAAGTGTTTCAAGTATATTTTCTTGATAACCCTCGTAAGGATGAGGATGAAATAGGTGTAATTATTCCAGTTTTTCTATGAGCCCTGAGGTGGAAAGAAAACATATTTTTTCTCTAAAGCCATTCAGCAAGAAAGTTTTAGAACCAGAAGCTGAAATTTGGACTACTTGGCATCAGTGTGCAAGTTCTTTGAGGAGACCGTATGGAGAGAGTACGTGACTCATCGTTTAAATATTTTGCTTCACTAATTTGTACAACATTCCAGTTAGAACACACGGGCAGATATTTTATTTAGTGTATAACCTAATATGGGCCACTTAGCATCTGCTTGTTACTTTTAATGTAGCCATGGCTGGTTAAAGTCCAGGAAAAGACAAATGACTCTTTAAATGGCTCCAAGTAGTGTTTCATTTGAACTCTCATCTCTAGACTTTAAATGCTCGAACTTTTTTCTTTAGTATTTCATTTTCACTTTTTAGTCATGAAATGCTCAGGTCAGAGGACTTATATTCAAGTATTATTGAACAGGTGGTTTTCAAGTATGGCTGCACAAATGACTTTATATCATAGTTGGGTACCATGGCAGCCTTGAGTTTACACCTGCCAGACCTCCTATTAGAATTTGGTAGTTAACCAATGGCCACCAAAGCTGAATTTTAAATTCCGGTACCATGCTTGCCCCAAAGCCTGAGGCCTCACCTCCAGCAGTCTGCTCCCTGCCAAAAAGACTGAGTGCTGCTGGATGCTAAGGTTTCAGGAAGACACTGACTTCTTCGTCAGTGGACTTTGCCTGAAGGTCTTGTCCAGGGTTTTACTGGACTTAGGTGACTGTGGGTGCAGTATAGGTCAATTCCACCCAACTATCTCTGGTGTTTCTTCCTTCAATGTCTGATGGCTTCCTCCACCCTTTCCAAATTTCTTCCCATTTACTTTTTTGCAGAACTTTCCCTTAATAAAAATATTTCACATTTAATCATGGAAACTGCTTCTCAAAGGACCCAGACTAACAGACACATATTGATACAACTATTTTTTTCTCAAACATCTAAAATGTAGGAAATAAAAAACAATGTAATAAATACAAATGAAAAGTTAATAAATAGATTAGAATGAAGCTCATATAAGAATGTGTGAGATTTTTTAAAAATTTTATAATCAGTATTTTTTATTATGATATTGTGGGGTACAATTAAGGATTAGGTATACAAGTATGCTTCGTTCAGGCACCCTTGTTGATAAGAGGTGTCTCCCCATCCCCAGACAGATATTGAGTAACATTAATCCCATCTCCCTTCCCCCCCCCATAGTTTCCCACCACTGTCAGTCATTTTCTTATAGCATTACATTGGATGTTCAAGGTTCACTATATGAGTGAGAAAATGTGATACTCAGATCTTTGTTTCTGTGAGAGGTCACTCAGTATTATAGATTCTAGTTCCATCCAGGTTGCCATGAAATTCATAATTTTGTTCTTTTTTATGGCTGCATAGTATTCCATTGTGTAATGTACCACATTTTAAAAATCCAGTCCTCTTTTGATGGACAGCGTGGTTGCTTCCAGGTTCTTGCTATTGTGAACAATGCTGCAATAAATATATGTGTGCAGGTATCTTTTTTATAAAGTGATGTGAGTTCTTCAGGGTATATTCCCAGTAGGGGGATTGCGGGGTCGTATGCATATGGGAGGTTGATATTTAGAGCTTTTAGGTATCGCCACACTGCTTTCCACAGAGGTTGCACTAGTTTACACTCCCACCAACAGTGTACAAGTGTTCCCTTTTTGCCACACCCTCTCCAGCAACTGTTATTTTTGAGTTATTGATAATTGCCATTCTGACTGGAGTTAAGTGATATCTCAGCGTGGTTTTGATTTGCATCTCCCTGATGATTAGTGAGATTGAACATTTCTTCATGTGTCTGTTGGCTGCTCGGAAGTCCTCCTTTGAGAAGTGTCTGTTCATATCTTTGACCCATTTCATAATGGGGTTGTTTGTTTTTTTCTTTTCCACAGGTTTGAGTTCCTTGTAGATCCAAGATGTTAAGCCTTTGTCAGACCTGGAGTTGGTAAATACTTTTTCCCAGTCTGTAGGCTGTCTCCCTGCTCTCTTGATGGTTTCTTTGGCTTTGCAGAAGCTAGTCAGTTTAATGAGGTCCCACTTGTCTATCTTCTCTCTTATGGCCTGTGGGTTTTGGGTCTTGTTCAGCAATTGGGTGCCAGTTCCAATTTCCATGAGGGTATGTCCTTCATTTTCTAAGGTTCTTATGGTTTGAGGTTTTACATTTAGGTCTCTGATCCATTTAGAGTTAATTTTTGTGTATGGGGATAGATAGGGGTCCTGTTTCAATTTCTGCATATGGTCAGCCAGTTTTCCCAG
>CAUYQG010189371.1:0-15732 GCA_963574415.1 Tarsius wallacei | reverse complement strand
AATAATAATAAATATAAAAAGGGCATCTGATCAGGGCTCACCAGACACTACAGCAAAACCTCTAATGAGAAAATAGAGACTAAATCAATCAAACAGAAAAAAGGGACCTGGAGAAAATGAAGACAGGGCATGGGACAGAAGAAAATGTCCAAAAAACTTACACTTATTATCCAAAAGGAGATATGAAAGGATATAGTAACTACGAAATAAGAGCAGAGTTCTAAAAAATTAGGACACTTAAAGAACAAGACATTTAAATATGGTCACAAGCCGGGCTCAGTGGCTCAGCCTGTAATCCCATGCCTTGGGAGGCTGAGATGAGTGGATTGCCTGAGCCCGCGGGTTGGAGACCTGCCTGGGCAACTTGGCGAGACCTCATCTGTACAATAAATTAAAAAAAAAAATTAGCCGGGTGTGGTAGTGCGCGCCTGTAGTTCTGGCTCCTTGGACGGCTGAGGCGGAAGGATCGCCAGAGACCAGCAGGTCGAGTCTGTGGTGACTGGGAGCATGCCACTGTACTCCAGTCTGGGCGACAGAGTGAGACTCCAACTCAAAAAAAAAAAAAAAATTAACTGGGCATGGTGCACGCCTGTAGTCCCAGCTACTCGGAAGGCTGAGGCGGAAGGATCGCCGGAGCCCAGCAGGTCGAGGCTGCGGTGGCCGGAAGCGGCCACTGCACTCCAGTCTGGGCGACGGAGTAAGACGCCAACTCAAAAAAAAAAAAAAAAAATTACTTAAAAGAATATTCACTGTATGAATACTTACAATTAAGAAGAAAAATGACCAGATGCTACTGCTTTCTCTCCCATTGTGAGAAATGAATGAAATAACATATGTCAAGAAAACAAGAGATAAGACATATCCAGTACCACAGAGGATCTGAAAATAGAAATATTAAAGTTGGATAAGCCAAATACTATCGAGAAAAGTATTCCTACTTACCCCTTAATTTATCCAAAACCATATGATAGCACAGGTAACTTGAAATTCTTTTTTAAGAGTCATAACGTTACTGCGTTCATGAAAAAAGTGTCTAATAAAACCATTTCCTAATTGTTGCCACTTACTTTAGTTAACGGATTTATGGATATATGAAACATGTGTTCCATGATTTGCGTCAGAACGAGGATCAGGAAGGACAGGGGAATGTCCACCAGTGCCTGTCCGAACCAGTATGCGGAAGGGCAGAGGCCTGAAATTCGCAGCTGACAGTGAGCTTTTGTCTGATAAAGAAAGAGAAGAATCATCAACAGGTTTAAGGAATTGCAAATATATAGTTTCAAAAGCATTCTTTTTTTCCTACATGCCTTTTATAAACATTATTCTAATTTAGCAGATGACTTACCATAGTCCTGTTCAGGGACATTATTAATGTGGGAAACTACCGTTATGACTTCATCGTTGAAAGGGAAAATGCACCAACGTAACTAGCTAATGTTCCATCACGGAATTAATGGACATTGCTTCCATGAGAAAATATCTGTTCTATTCTTTCCAACGTTTTTCTTTCCATTGACATGAAGACTTGAACATTGCACAAAGGTTCAACAGAAGTAGGGCAATCATTTCCTGTAAGATTCTTAAAAGTTATGCTGTATGTAAACAGTGCATTTATAATTGGCATTTTATTTTGGATCTAAGAAATGGTCATCTAACTAGTCAATTTCACTTAAAAAATCCTTTTAGTTTGGTATAAGCGAGACTTTTGCAAAATGTTGTACTTTTCTTATTGTCTTGACGGAAGTCATATTTTTCATTATCACACGGTGAAAATTAGTGAACAAGTTTTGATATGGTGACTTACTGTGAGCCACGCTGTTACAGTGATTGTCATAACACAAGGCCTAAACAATATGATATGGACTACTTTAACAGTAAAGCATAAAAGCTACTAGAATTTAAATCTAAAATTGAATCTATATAAAGAAATACATTTTAAAAATTGGAATGCTGATAAATATTCCTGAAAAGGGAGTGCATCTGAAAGGAGGCAGGAAGGAGGATGATAGTGAGGACTTATCAGAGAGTTAGATGCTTTGTATTCATTATTTACTTAATAGATATTTACAGACTATATACCATATGACTGGCTTTGTGTTTCTCATGGGGCATTTATGGAGTTTAAGTTATGGGGGAAGACCGGAATAAAGACAACACGAAAATAAATATAGCAATAACTATCTAGGCAAAATTGTGCAAGTGTCAAGAAGGGTTCAAGGTCATATGAGAACCGTTCAAAGGAAATGAATTGTAATTAGGAGGTCAGGTCTGAGAGCATTTGCTTATGAAGTGATATATTAGGTAGGATCTGGGCAATAAAGAGAAATTATCCTGGTGACCCACTGGAAGCACCACAGACCAGAGAGAACAGCAGGAGAGAAGGTTCTTTTGTGGGGAGAGATTGATGTGTTGGGGAAACTGGAAAGAATCCAGTGTGGCCAGAACACAAACACCAAGGTAATAATGGCATCAGAGCAAGGTGGAAACATACACTCATGGCTTTGTAGGCTATGGCAAAGACTTCGTTCTTGCTCTCTAGTATGACGAGAAAGCCCAGAAAGAACTTCGAGAACGAATGTGGTCAGCTCTGTGTTTTGTCACGCTGTGTAAAACGATGGAGAGGGAAAAGAGTAAGGTGGATCCACAGAGAGGCTGTTGTGTTCATCCAGGAGGGAGAGGTAGGTGGCTCCGACGAGGGCATTACAGGAGAGATCAAGAAACTAGAAAGATGCCAGACATGTTTCAGAAGTAAATTCCATGACATCACCATTAACCAGCTATGGAGATGAGAAAGAAAGAGCAGTGTCAGTGCCATGGGTTGCCCGGTAATTTTGAATTTTAGATAAAGAACATCTTGAGTATGTGTCCCATGCAATATTGGGAACATACTTACAACTAGAAAAAATTATTCATTGTTTATGTGATATGAAAGTTTAACTGGGCATCGGTAATTTTACTTGCTTAATCTGGAAACCTAGCAGAAATAGCTCTGAGGTTTCAATCAAAAGTAAAAGAATGACAGGTAATCCACCATTTACAGAGAGAAGCAACAAAGTAGATAGGATTTAGAGAAAAATATTCCTGCTGAAATAATGTTCATTCCTGGTGGGAGGAGGCTGTTAACAAACAAACGAGAAAAGATTCAGATTGTGATAAGTACGAGACACAACTTTTAAAAATGAGCTCCTGCAGCAGTGATGGGGAATTTATTTTAGACTAGGTAATCAGGGAAGGGATCTTGGCCGAAGTTATATTTGTGCTGAGATGTGAACCAGAAGAGGAAGCCAACTGTACAAAGAGCAGAAAGAAGAGGAGAACAGCTGAAAGAAATAGCCAACGTAAAGACCCAGATGATACTGGCATATCTGAGAACCAGAAGGAAGGCTGGGGTAGGTGGTGCAGGAGCGTGAGATGCAGAAAGATGGAGGGACAGCAAGAGACATTTTTTTCTGGTGTATGTTCTGCCATACAATGTTGAGAATTGGGTCTACTTTGAGCTGCAAAGAAAAGCTAGTGGAGGTTTTTAAACAAGGTAACGGGATGATGTGATTTAAACTTCTGATAGCTCACGTGGAATGTGTACAAGATTTAATTTCAAATAAGAATGCCAATGGGTCGTCATTGCCGTGATCTAGGCAAGGAATGATGATGACTTTGACCAGGATGAAAATAGCGAAAAGGGAGAGAAATTGATGGATTTGATACATTTCCAGTACGACTGAAAGGAATTGCCAACGGATTGGATAAGGGAGGTAAAAGAAAGAGACAGTGATAACGCCGATATTTCATGCGAGAGCAACTGTGGGTGACAGAGACATTTGCTAAGACAGGAAAGGTGAGAGAGGAGCAGCTCTGGGTAGGAAAATAACGAGCGTTATTTTGCCTCTGTGTGGAATGTCTGTTACTCAGCTGTGTGGGGATAGCAAGTCGGCTCTTGTGTATACAGAAGAGGAGAATTCTGAAACTTACCGAAGAGACATTTTGATATCAAGCACTAACATTTATGGGAACGTTACTATAAGCTAAGTGTGGTTCTAAGTGATTCATAGATATTATTTCACCACTTCCTTACAGAAACATATTACAAAGAGATGTGACTGTTATGCCCGTTTTACAGGTGATAAAGATGAGGCACAGAGTGATTAAGTCACTTTCAATAGCCATGCAATGGATACGTCCAAATATGAACTGATGGTGTTTAACACACACACACACACACACACACACACACATACCACAAGGTGTAAGAAAGAGTGACAAGAGCAGTAGAAGAAAAGGTGAACCTGTGGTCTCTAAAAGTAAAGGAAGACTAATATTTTGTGTCTTTTGTGTTTCTCATGGGAGAAGTTGCTAAAGATAGGGACAGTTCAAAAGCAGAATAAATGAAAACAGTTCAAGCCCTGAGTATCAGCTGAGGATGTCAGGGACACAGAGACAGGGGAAGCTGGCACCAGAAGTACCATGGAGAGGCCAAAACACTGTTACGGGCTCACTGAATTTTATAAGAAAGCATCACAAAATGAAGTTTTAAAGGGACGATTTTTTCCCAACAAGTCAAAGTGCTCCAGTGAGTTGGTCAGGACTGTTAAACTGAGTGACTCTACGACCCTCTGGAAAATGGAAGTCATCATTGAGAGGGAACGTGACTATGTCAGTGGGCAAGTGTCTACAAATAAAATTCTGAGTGATATACAGTTGAGTTGTCATTGCTGTCTCTCCTGAAGCTTCACATTTCTTTAAGAAAAATAGAATGTTCTTCATATTTGGCAATTTATCATCAAAGTGTTTGATCATCATGCAACAAACACAAACGTTAGATCTACCACCGGCTTGTCAATTTATGGCATAAGAGTGGGGGAAGGGTTCCCTGAGCATTCAAAACACGTGACGGCTTATAGTAACTCTTCTTACCTGGTAGTCACTGATGCTGCTCATTGCAATGTAAGGAACAGAAAAGGCTGCCATCGGTATCCAGAAGGAGGAGGCACTCAGGAACCCAAAGTCATAATCCAAGGCCTCCTGAAATCATGCAGAACATGGTGAGCTGACAGCCATTGGGCATCTGGTTCACCTGTACCCTCTTAACCACTCAAGGACATGAATTGGACTAACCACTCAACGCGCTTCTCAGGGTTCTATGTGCAGCTTCTTACCAACAATCACCTTCAATCTCGTGTTGCAGCCAGTTGCACATTTGAAACATGTATCCTGAGGTACTTATGAAGAAGCAAACTCCACCAAGTGATATGAGTTAGCTAAGGTCTCACAGCTAATAACCTGCAAGCTGGACATGGACCTTCTGCTCTCTGACTTTATGGTTACAACATTACAGACATCCTCGTCAAGGCTGACACTTGATAGAGACCATGGGTTGTGAATGGAGGAGCTACTTAGCTACTTTCATTAATTGGTGCAAAATCAGTCCAGTTCATCATTTATGCAGAGGCATTTCCCTGCTTCAGCTTTATGCAAAAGCAGCAACTGCAAATGCTTTCAGAGACCTGGCAGAAATCAATTCATGAGTAGGTTGATATTAAAAAACAAGAGCAATGAGGCTTAGAGGAAAATGGACAGCACATAGTCCACATGGAGGCAGTTAAGTAAAAAAAATCAAAACCCAATGCATGTTAAACAGGACCTTGAGTTTTGCTACATGCCTTGATCTTTTCCCCATTGTGTGCACAGACCATAATTTATTTATCCCTTCTACTATTACTGGGCATTTAGACTCTGTCCAATTTAGGAACCATTCAGATATGCTACCCTGAACTTTCATGTACATGTTTTGTAAACATGTCCACATTTCTCTTAGCTACGTCTGGAAACAGAATTGCTGGATCACAGATTTGGCAAATTTTCAGCTTTAGCAGATACCAAAAACTATTTCCCAAAGGAATTGTACCAACTGACACTCCAAACATTGGTGTATGAGAATTTCAACTATTATACATCGGCATCAAAACTGGGTATGTTTTGTCTCTTCCATTTTCCTTTTGAGTGGGCGTGGAATGAATTGACGATTCATTCCGACAGCAAGCCCCCCCCAACCCCCGACTTGGTTCATAATCAATGTGTTATGTCCGTTTTATATTGTGTCCACCCACAGTCTGAGTTTGGCGAGGCTCGGCCTGAAGAGAACTCTCGGAGCGACACTTGATAGCAACTGGGTAGTTTGGCCAGGTGAGCACTTACAGGAGGGGCTGACTGTGAGTACTGCAGGACACAGATAGATGGTGAACATAATCACTGAGTTGCGTCGGAAGCAAGGGTTGACTCACAGTGAGCCTTGTGCTTTAAGATCAAGTAGAATACGTTTGCAGAATTGTACCGGGAGCTAGGTAGGGAAACCAGACATGGCAACTCAAAGAGAGAGAATGTACCTACATGCGAACGCAAAGTCAGCAGGGATGGTGTAGCAAACACTTTACAATGAAAACTGTTTTTAGAAGGAGGGAACCCAGGTCACTTGCTCATTTTGAGGGACATCCCATTCTTGGTCATCTAGATAATTAACTGGTTTACTCACATATACTAGATACTGAAATGTATTGGCACCTCTGTGTGCTGGTTTCCTCAGTTGTCTAATATTAATACAGGTTGAATATCCCTAATCTGAACATCTTCAATCTGAACTCTCCAAAATCCAAAAATGCTGCAAGGGGAAATTCTACTTGGCCTCATTTTACAGGTCACAGTCATAACACAGGCACAGAACACACAGTGGGTTTAAAATATTTTATGCAAAATATTATATAAAATTACCTTCAGGCGATGTGTATAAGGTGTGTATGAAACATAAATAAAGTATGTGTTTAGATTTGAGTACAATCTCCAAGATTTCTTGTTATGTATATGCAATGAGAAATATATGCAAATGTCCCCAAATCCAAAAACATCTGAAATCTAAAACACTTCTGGTCCCAAGCATTTTAGATAAGGGATACTCAGCCTATAATAGTGATAATAGGAACTATCTCAAAGTCTTATCAGGACATTAAAATATGCCAATACATATAAATCACACGGTAAATGTCTGTTTTTTTCACTAGAGTTTTTCAAGAGATGGAGATCGCTGAAATGTGGCTTGAATGGACAATGGTATAATATGCTTTGGAGAAGATGAGGTAGCTTTCAGGTAGCATGTAAGAAGCACTCAGTAGTTCTCCTAGCTCTTTCTGAAGAGCACAGAGGCTAAAGCAGGGAAGAAGTCGAACTACTTGGATGATAGCCACATCAGAAATGGACAATGTCCACTGCAGAAAGCTTGATGGTGTAGACTTCTCTGCAGCAGCCTAAGGAAACTCTGCTCTGAAACCTTGAGTGTGTCCTCATCTACAGCAAGGCCTAGGGTCAAGCTAAACACTCCCCCAAGACAATCACATAGGTCATACCTAGAAGCTACCAGCAGCAACTGTAACTAGAGAAAGCATCATGTTGCTCCAGCACCATTTCTACAGGCTATCCCTGCATTCTTCCATCCTGCCTCCAGCACCACCAGAAGGGGAAGACATGGGAGTGTGTCTCCCTTCTCCTCCCAGCTGTTAGAGGAATGAAAATTTAATGGCATCATCACCACACCCACCTCCATCCATGCTCCTTGGACTGCAAGTTTGACCCTGCAGTGTTTTAATTGGATAGGAAATTGCAGTTTGGGGCCATACTAAAATAGTTCTTAATAACAAAAAGTGACCAGGAAGCTTTAAAATGCGCTCAATGTTTCATTTAAACCAAGCAAAGGAAATTCAACACAGCAAGATGGAAAAGGTCTGAAGACATGCATATGCACACCCACTTCCCCATCCTGGAAATTCTGACTTGGAGGAATTTTATAGGCCTGGGAAATTATATTTAAACAAGAACTGCTCCTAGTTCTTATTCAGCCAGTTCCCTGGTCTAATCGAAGTTTCCTAATTCAAGTGGTCTCCCGGTCTCATCAACGTTGAACATTCTTTAATGGAAACGTCTTTCGATACATTCCTAAGAAAACTAGTGTGAGTGGCAATAATGGTGGATGATTATTGAGTGCAACTTATTGAACATCTGCACTATTTCTACACTTATGTGCCTCATTGCTTATTCTTACAATAACTGGACCAACTCAGCCAGCGGCTCACATTGCTTCATTTTCTTCTTAATAAACTTTTGTGCTGAGGTTTTTATCTGCAAGTTTGTGGTGAACTAGCGAATTAAGGCCTACGGAAGTCAAGTTGTTTAAGAAGGCCGCATAATCTGGCCTTTAAGCCTTGGCTATTTCAACTATGTCCCACCACCCAGGGGCAGAGATAGTAACAGGTTTAGACCAAAAGTCATTATTTTGCCCCTGTTAATTGTATTTTCTGTTGCTCCATCTACCCTAAAGCCAACAAATAAGGTTTTAATGTTATGTCATCCGAATAAGGTAATAATGTCATGTAACCGTTGCCAAATAGAGGTGTGTGTATGTGCATGTATGTACAGTGATTTTTATATATTAAATATAAACTTACTTAAGAATGGGTGCATAAAAAGTAATGGGTTGTTATTTCAGCATTTCAAGAACTTTCTTGAAAAATTCTGATGAGGGAGGGTTCAAGTTGGCCAACTCAAAGCAGGTGAGCATCAAATCAAGAGCTCGATCTCATGCATAACAGCCCCCCAGAAAATAAAATACCCAGGGATATATTTAACAAAAGAGATGAAAGATCTTTACAAGAAGAACTACAAAGCACTGATGAAAGAAATTGTAGGGAACACAAGCAAATGGAAAAGCATTCCATGCTCATGGATTGGAAGAATCAACAATGTTAAAATGACCATTCTATCCAAAGTGATATACAGGGTCAACACAGTCTCTAGCGAACTACCACAGTCATTTTTCACAGAATTAGAAAAAACAATCCTACAATTCCCATGGAACCAAAGAGGAGCCCGAATAGCCAAAGTGATGCTCAAGAAAAAGAAAAAAAATGAAGACATCATATTCCCCAACTTCAAATTATGTTGTATGGCTCTAATAACAAAGACAGCATGATATTGGTACAAAGGCAGGCACGTGGACAAATTGAACAGAGTATTCAGAAATTAATATAAACAACTAAAACTAACTTGTCTTCAACAAAGCCGACAAAGATCTACTCTGGGGAAAGGACAACCTAGTCAATAAATGGTGCTGGAAAAATTTGATAGTCACATGCGGAAGAATAAAACTGGATCCCTGCATCTTACCCATACAAATATTAACTTAAGATGGATTAAAGACTTAAATGTCTGACCTGAAACCATAGAAATCCTAGAGGAAGGCCTAGAAATAACTCTCTGGACATTGGCCTAGGCAAAGATTTTATCGCAAAGACCCCCCCAAAACAAATGCAACAAAACCAAAAATAAATAAGTGGGACTAAATTAAGCTGCAAAACTTCTGCACAGCAAAAGAAATAATTAGCAGAGTAAATAAGAAACCTATGGAATAGTAGATAATTTTGTAAACAATGCATCAACAAAGGACTAATATCCAGAGTATACAAATAACTCAAACAAATCATCAAGAAAAAGAAAACAATTCCATTAAAAAGTGGGCAAATGACATGACCCAATATTTCTCAAAAGAAGATTTACAAATGGCCAACAAACATATGAAAAAACGCTCAACCTCACTCCTCATTAGGGAAATGCAATTGAAACCACAATGAGATATCACCTTACACCAGTCAGAATGACTATTATGATAAAAATCACAGAACAATAGATGCTGGCATGGATGTAGTTAAAAGGGAATGCTTATACACTATTGGTGGAAGTGTAAATTAGTACAACCTTTATGGAAATCAGTATGGACATTTCTTAAATAACTAAAAGTAATCTACCATTTGATCCAGCAATCCCAATACTTGGTATCTATCCAAAGGAAAATAAGTAGTTACACAAAAAAGATACTTATACTCCCATGTTGATCACAGCACAATTCACAATTGCAAAGATGTGGAATCAACCTAAATACCCATCCTATAATCAGTAGGCAAAAAAAAAATATGGTAGATAGATACCATGGAATACTATTCAGGTATTATATAATATACTTATACTATACTATATATTACAAAATATACTATATAATAGCATTATAGTATATAGTGTACTATCATATATAGTATACTATAATACTATGCATAGTATTACTATAATACTCTTACTATAATATTATGTACTATAGTATTGTATATAGTAATAACACTATATACAGTATTATGATATATAGTAGCATACTATAATGCTATTCATAATTTATAGTATTACAGTGTATAGTAGTATCCTATAATACTATCCGTAGTATTATAGTGTGTAGTATGCTATAATACCATTCATAGTATGCTATAACACTACATAGTATACTATAATACTATATTTCAGAACAAAAGAATATGTTTTGCAGCAACCTGGATGGAATTGGAGAACAGTATCCTAAATGAAGAAATGCAGAATCAGAAAACCAGCCACCACATGTTCTTTACTTATAAATGGAAGCTAAGCCATGGGTCTGCAAAGACATGCAGAATAGTGTAAGGCACCTTAGATACAGTGCAGGGAGGTTGGGAAGGGACAAGGGATGAAAAATCACCTCTTGGGTACAACGTGCACTAGTGGAGGTGATGGGCACACTTAAAGCCGTACACTTCTTCACCATTGTATAATACATCCAAGTAACTCAAAACCACTTGTACTCCTTAAGCTATGGAATTACAATTTTTTCAAAAAAGAAAGAAAAAAACTTCTGAGGGTTCAGTGTAAGTGAAATATAAATATACTTACTTCATAAAATGTTCTATGGTCAATGTGAATGTATTCTGAAGAATTAAAAATTCCAAGTAGCCCATTGCTAATGACCTCTATGAGGACAGGAAAGCAATTCACCCTTTTCGTATTACATGCTATTGAAAATCTGAGATCCTAAAAATATAAAAAAAATTAATTCTAAGTTCTTATACAACAAATACTGAATTTAATGAACAAATATAGTAGAAAATCATTCAAATTATTGATAATATAATAAGGCCAAATGACTGAATGTGATTAATATGATCATTATTCATATTATTTGATTAATTCCCAGTATAATTAAAGGAATCCAGTATTTTGGCTTCTACATGTCATAATATGAGCCATATGGCCATTTATACATAAGCTTCACAAAATAAAATATCTCAAATGATACTTTGTAGCAACACTATAAAACTCCATGACGAAACCTCTCTTTATCATGGCTATAGACTTTGTTTCAAAATGTGATACAGTCACTTTATAAGTAAAGAAAGTATGGATACTTGGGAAGCCAGAGGGGCAGGCAGTTGTAATGGCAGCATAAGTTTTCACAAACACTGAGCATACACATAAAATCTAATTTAATATTGCAAATTATGTTGCATATGTAATTTGTCATATATAATACAATTTAATTTGTACATAATATATTATATAGATTATCATTAAATTTGTATAAATGTAATATAATATGTCACATATAACATTGACATATGTCATCATATATAAAAGTATATATAATTATATATAAATATATAATGTCACATATTAATAATGACATATATGTCATTATATATAAATATGTCATTATTTTTCCTCAAAGAGAAAAAAATGTGAATTACTTATTTATATTGCCCAAATTGTGGGCAAGCCTTGAGAATGCACTTTTTGCCATCATAAATTAAGTGTATTGTATCTAAATAGTTACTTAAAGTAATGAGTATTGATCTAAAAAGGGTGCTGTTTTTAAAACTATCTTTCTGAGAACACAAGAAAATAACTTGCTTATAATATATTGAGGACTAGTTCAATTGAAGGTAATTTCTTGCTTAATTGTTGGCATAAAAAGAGTTCCTGAAAATTTCCTGTGGCAAGCTACCAATGGCCAAGCCGTATCACACTTCACAGCTGCAACTTAACACAATGTCCACCATCGGGATCTCCGACGCAAACGCCTCCAGGGTGAAGGCAGGCAAGAGGAGTAAATTGAGCAGCATGGAGTTGCAGCAAGCAGAACACTGAAGGCCAAGTCTGAGCAGAGCCGTTGTTCTCAGTTTCAACGAAGAACACGGTCTAAACTAATTATTGGAATGGGATGCGATGATAGGAATGTCTGAATAAATTATCGGTTCTACCTCGCAATGAGGGTGAGGTCAGATAGCATTTTATTTCGTATTGTTACACTGGAGGCCACACGCAGATGCCCTTGCGGGGCATCTTCCCCTGTAATAAGAACTCTCTCATTTGCTTATGTCAACCTGGCCTTTTATATCAGCGGGTACAAGTTACTCGAATCGTATGCCCACGGTCCATTGTTAGTGAAAGGCAGCCATGAGAGTCCAACCCACCTTTCCATTCCCCGACACAGCGATAGCACCATTGTAGGACCCCTCGTCTGCGCCATTTCTAGTTCCAAAGGCATCCACTTCCAAGGATATGTTCTGTCGCCTCAGTGAGTATATAAAGTCATCAATACTTGACCCTACCGGGAAGGTAAAGATCAGAGGAGCCAGACATGAAATACAACAATGGTCAAGTGATGTTTTGAAAATCGGTTGTGTCACTTAAAGTATACCATACAATGGACCGTTTGGCAATTTCCTTAAAAAGGCACAATGAGTGCTATGACACTGAAATGCATTCTGACATCATACATATGACAAGATTGTTTACCTAGAGCCTAGGCATTTGATTGTAATTTCTATTAGTATAAAAATGCTAGTTGCTGTTAACATTATAATCCTTGAAGCTATTTATCCTCTACCCTCTTATAAATTTGAAGCCGGTTTTTTCCAGAGCTCAGCAATGCACAGTCACACAAAATAATACAGAAAGACTTCAAAGGTTAGCTTCACCCTCCTCAATCCTTGCTGGTTGCTTTGCTCAGTAAGCATCAAGGCTTTAGCAAACTGTCTGGATGTGTTTCCAAAACAAGCTTTCCAATCTTGCACTTTTCATTTTTAAATTAATTTTGTTTGGTTTCATATGTACTTTCGAAAAAAGTAAGGAATTCATTTTTTCTTTGTGTTTTGTTTTCAGGGGAATCTCTCAGCATGAACGGCATTTAGAAGTTGCATCTTAGCCCCAGGTTTACCCGTTTTATTGATGACCAGTAGATGGGTCAGAGGATCTTGTGGCTGCTGTCCTGGTGAGAGGAAGTACTGGTTTGGAGCCAAGTCCCAACTTTTTGAATAGAACGCAAAGAATAGATGTTCCAAGAGGTGAGGGATAAAGCTAATACCAAAAAGCAATAACCTATGAGGAGGAAAATATAAAGTAAAACTGATTGTTTTCATTGTGTCCACTGTCTATATTGACAAGCAACTTTGCACGATTGCCACTTTGAGTTTCTTGGTATTCTGTTCTAAGTATGGCAATCACCTGTTCAAAATACAAAACAAAGCCTTAATTGTTCCTTATGACTTATACAGCACAAGCTCTTTAGCTCTGTATAATATGTTCTTTTTATTATTTTATTTTGTGATGTGAGATACAAAGTTCTGCGGACTATATTCTTAAAACTATTTTTATTTTTTTATGTGTTGCAATTAACTCGGATCAATAGCAATTCTTTAGATTCTTCATTTAGCCCCATACTCAGTGCCACTCCCCCTGCTTGAATTTCCCCTCCACCTCTCTCTTAGGGAAACAAGTCCAATTCTTGCACACCAAATTCAAATTCTCCCTTAGCATTCTCTTGGATGCTTGTATGTTGGCATAGTATCTCCTACTGAATGACAAGGTCCACGAGATTGTTTATGTAGTGTGTGTCTAATCACCCTCAAGGACAGACTGCGTGTCTGATTTACTTAGATATGTGTCGCAATCATCTAATAATGGAATGTTGCCTAGAGGGGCCCACAGATATTTTGAGATGAGTGTTCTCCGTGGAGAGATGTGCTCATGCAAGAAGGACGTCCCCTGTGACAAAGCTGCAGCTCTGGAGCTATTTGGGAACCTGACAGTGGGCTCCAGACACAGGCAGGAAGCCAGGACAGAGCCTGGCACAGGGGCCTCATGACCATAGCACGGAAATTCTACCAAAGCGTCCAATCTGCCAAAAGCAACATTGACGTTCACCAGAATTTTCAGCCTGCTGTTCTGCCCTGTTCATTTCAGACGTGCCAGATGCCACAGTTGCATTAAACCAATTCCTTGAAATAAATATCCTTATACATTTTAATATGCTATTGTTTACATTTCTCTGGGGAATCCTGACAGATACACATCTTGGTATCTCAGAGAAAGAGGAAAAGGGGTCTTTGGGATGGGACATACGTGCTAATATCCACACGCTGGTGAAGAGCGATTTCAACCCACTAGTAAGAACAAAAGTTGTGTGAAATTAAAAGAACAATTCTAATGTTCATCTGCTTTAATTCTATGTTCACATGATTTAAAATGGTTTATTTAAAAATATTTCTTTGTTTAAAAGACCATATACATTTGCTGTAATTTGAGGGTTTTAAAAAGAATGTTTCACTCTGAAATTTATTTTGAGTTCACAGAACAAACAAATCCGAAATACTCAGATACTCACAGAGTTAACAGACCTTTTCTTTCACGCCTTAACTTTAGGAAGCGAACTCTTGCCATCGCACAGACCTGCTGTCTCCAGAGCACCATGCCACTGATGGTTTTCCCTGTTTCACTGAGGGAAGACAATACCTGTTGCAGCTCCACAAGACTTCCCGTGTCTTTTGTCCCATCATTTTGTGATTGTCCCCACATGCCAACACCTAAAACATAAGACCAGTATTATATAAAATGCCACTTGAGCTGTGCATTATTTAGCTTTTCTTATGATCATCTTTTCAACTACAGGTGTCAAAGTTAGCATCTTGGGCCAAGATGCAAGTAATCCAGTTTGTGGCATTATTCGAGCAACTGTGATAGAAATGGGAAAGAAGCATAAAATACTAATGCAATAAAAGAAAATTTTGTGTTTTCTGATTTTAAAAGTACTTTGGAGCTTTACAGGACTTTGATTCACTCTAGGAAAATCAATGAAGAGAAACTTATAAAGAAATGTATGCATTGCAAGAGATAACTGATCTAGTATTTCTGACCAAGGTAAGACAGTTAGTTCATGTAAGAGTTAGTCTTCTCCCCTCCGAGAATGTAAAAATCAAACATAAAAATAGTAGGAACCATGTTTTTAATATATATATGGCTAAAAACAAGATAAAAGTTACCTCTTTTGAAGAGAATCTTAGAGAAAATGACTAACACTAGGCTTCTAGAAATCTATAAAGTGTGTACATTAAAAGTTCACTATATACAATCACACTGGGGATTAAGAAAACAACAAATGAATAAAAGTTAAGTATAACCATCAAAAAAATGTATACAACTTCAAAAATGAACAAAAGAGGGAAAGAAAGATGTAAAAACCTTGATCAATAAAATAAGCCAGAACATTTAAAAATGAAAATAAAGAGTACAGGGAAGAGTAAACATAGCAAGATGACAGTAACCAGAAATAAGGACACATCTTGGGATCGAGAGAGTAAAGATTGAATACTTTCCAAGGAATAACAATTAGACTGAGAATTTTCTTTTTTAAAATCTTCTGTGTATTTTTTTAAATTTTTTGTTTTTATTAATCAATTACATGCTATTTTATTAACAAATTGCTAGAGATACAATGAGCAATACAGTATGAGGACTCTGACTTTAAAAAGCACACATTCTAATGGATACATGTGAGAGAGAAAT
>CAUYQG010189368.1:0-13204 GCA_963574415.1 Tarsius wallacei | reverse complement strand
CTACCACGCCCGGCTAATTTTTTGATTTATTGTAGAGATGAGGTCTTGCTTGCCCAGGCGGGTCTCGAACCCGCGGGCTCAGGCAATCCATTCACCTCAGCCTCCCAAAGGCGCGGGATTACAGGCTGAGCCACCGAGCCCGGCTCAGGTTGTTTTTAATACAAGGTAATGGGGAAAGGATAGTCTTCAAAAGATGGTGGTGGAACAACTGGCTATCTGATTGGGAAGAAAAAAAAGCTACTCTTAACTCACATCAGATCTCAAAAATTTAACTAAAAAAAAGTCTAGGACCATTGTCCAAACAGAAAACCTAAGACTATAACACTTATAGTAGAAAACATAAGAGAATATATCACAATCTAGGTGCAGGCAAAAATTTCTTAGAACATAAAAAGCACTCATCAGGCCGGGCTCAGTGGCTCAGCCTGTAATCCCACGCCTTGGGAGGCAGAGGTGAGTGGATTACCTGAGCCCGCGGGTTCGAGACCCGCCTGGGCAACTTGGCAAGACCTCATCTCTACAATAAATAAAAAAATTAGCCGGGCGTGGTAGTGCGTGTCTGTAGTTCCAGCTATTTGGAAGACTGAAGCGGAAGGATCGCTGGAGCCCAGCAGGTCGAGGCTGCGGTGGCCGGGAGTGGCCACTGCACTCCAGTCTGGGTGACAGAGTGAGACTCCAACTCAAAAAAAAAAAAAAGCACTCATCATAAACGACAAAATTGATAAATTAGTCCTTATCAAAATTAAAGGCTTCCAATCAAGAAAATAAAAAGATAAGACTAGAGAAAATATTCACTATATATACCTGAAAATGACCAGCATCTAGAAAGTATAAAGAACTATTAGAACTATTATAACAAACTCAAAATTTAAAAAGGCAAAATATATTAACAAATACTTTACTAAAGAGGATATATGAATGGCCAATAAGTATATAAAAAGATGTTCAGTATCATTAGTCAATGTCATTAATCAGCAGTCAAATACAAATCAAAACCAAGATGAGATACCATAATCCACTCAAATGGCTACATTTAAAAAGACTGACAGTTCTTAATGTTGATGAAGGAACTGGAATACTCATACATTGTGGTGGGAGTATAGTATGGTACAGGCACTTTGGAAAACACTTTGGCAATTTCTTATAAAGTTAAGCACAAACATAAAATATGATCTATCAATTCCACTTCTAGGGAAACCAAAACATAAGCTCACACAAAGATTTGTACACTAGTGTGCATGTAAGCTTTATTCATAAGTGTAAAAAACTGGAAACAATTCAAATATTTATCAACAGGTAAATGGATAAATGAATATACAGCTATATCTCAGAAACATACTGAATGAAAGAAGTCAGATATAAGAGTACATACCCTATTATTTCACTTAAAAAAATTATACAATAAGCAAAGCTAATCTATATGACGGAAAGCAGATCAATTGATGATGGGTCACAAGGGAAATTTCTAGGGTGACAAATATTTTATGTCTTTTTTTTTTTTTTTTTGAGTCGGAGTCTCACTTTGTTGCCCAGGCTACTGCCGGCCTCAATCTGTTGGGCTCAGGCAATCCTTCTGCCTCAGCCTTCCAAGTAGCTGGAACTACAGGCATGCACTACCAAGACAGCTATTTTAAAAATTTATTGGAGATAGGATCTCATCATGTTGCCCAGGCTGGTCTCGAATTCCTGGGATCAGGCAATTCTTTCACTTCTGTCTCCAAAAGTGCTGGGATTACAGGTGTTAGCTACCATGCCCAGTCAATTTTTTATATCTTGATTGTGGTGGTAATGATGATTTAGGGATATGCATTTGTCAAAGCTCATCACACTGAACACTTGAAATTGTTACATTTTTTGTACATATAGTAAATCTCGACAAAGTGATTCAAAAAAATTATTAGGTTACAATAATACTTAAAATACAAAAATACTCATTTGCAACCACTGGAGGTGACTAGTACTTGCTAACTGCAATGGGAAAGAAAAACCCTAGCTGAGGGCGGTAGCTCACCTGTAGTCCCAGCACTTTGGGAGGTGGAGGTGAGAGGATTGCCTGAGTCCAGGGGTTCGAGACCAGCCTGGGCAACATGGTGAGCCCTTGCCTCTACAATAAATCAAAAAATTAGCTGGGCATGGTGGTTCATGCCTGTAGTTCCAGCTGAGCCCAGCAGGTTGAGGCTATGGTGGTCCTGAGCGTGCAACTGCACTCCAGCCTGGGCGACAGAGTGAGACTCCAACTTAAAAAAAAAAAAAAGAAACTTTACCATGAAAAACTGCCCTAAATGACCACTCTTAGTATCATTAATTGCTGGACAACTTTATAATTCCTCATGTGGTGAAAAATACAGCATCACTTCTAAACTGTTCCTGCCTAAAATACTAACCTGCATCTAATCAGGCCTTAGGATCTAATTTTCATAATATAGAACAGAAATAATGAGTCAATCTAATAAACACATAAAGCCAATATTTCAAAATATAATAACTGAATCTAGATGTTAGAAAATACATGTTTATTCTTCATCTTTTATGTATGTTTGAACATTTTCACAATAAAAAATGAAAGAAGTTATTAGTCAAGAGGTCTGTTAACAGTGTGAGTACAGTGAAGCCTCACAATAACAGGCCCTGTGGTAACATAAATTTGGATACAATGTCATTAGAAATTTTGTTTTTACAGTAGGCTCACCTTTGTTATTTCATTGACTTTGCAATAATGAAGCATCACATTTTATGTAACAGAAATTTCTGGGCCTCTCTTATACCACTATGGCAAGAGGCTTAGAATTTTTGAGTCATTTAGATACAAGAGTTTCATAGTAATTCTGAACTACTGGTGTACAACAGCACCCTGTGAGATGGTCATTTAAGAGAAAATGGTGGCCAGGCTCAGTGGCTCAGCCTGTAATCCCGGCACTTTGGGAGGCTGAGGTGAATGGATTGCCTGAACCCGTGGGTTCGAGACCAGCTCGGGCAACTTGGTGAGACGTCATCTCTACAATAAAATTAAAAAAAAATAAAATAAAACAGCTGGGCAAGGTAGTGCAAGTCTGTAGTTTTGGCTACTTGGAAGGCTGAGGTGGAAGGATCACTGGAGTCCAGCAGGTCGACACTGGGGTGGCCGTGAGCGTGCATGCCACTGCACTCCAGCCTGGGCGAAAGAGTGAGACTCCAACTCAAAAAAACAAAACAACAACAACAACAAAAAAGAGAAAATGGTATCTATAAAAATGTTTTTATAGGACAGGGTGCAGTGGCTCACATCTGTAATCACAGTACTTTGGGAGGCAAAGGCGGGAGGATTGCTTGAGCCCATTAGTTCGAGATCAGTCCAGACAACATAGTGAGATCCCATCTCTACAAAAAAATCAAATAATTAGCTGGGTGTGGTGGCACACACCTGTGGTCCCAGCAACTTAGAAGGCTGAGACAGAAGGCTCACCTGAGCCTAAGAAGCTGAAGCCGCAATGAGCCATGATCATGCCACTCCAGCCAGAGTGTGACCTTAACTCAAATAATTAAAAAATAAATAAAAACAATAATTTGATTTTTCTCTTTGTTAATCCACTTGATACTACATATATTGAACTTTTGCTGTCAAATGTACATTTGATTCTGATCATAAAATATAGCTATTATCTTGGAGAAAGGCCACACCAGAGTCTAGTAAAGCAATGGCCTATTTTTTTTCCTAAAGCCATTTTCTTTGTAGTTATCACAGGGATTACATTTAACATCTGAATGCTGTAACACTCTAAGGCAAGCTACTTTTAAAATAGATGTGTGTCAGATAATTAATATGTGTTTGTGTATGACAAAAGCATTTCAAAAAATTCAAATACCAAGTTAAAGGTTAAGAAGATTGCTATTAAAGTTTATTTTAAGCAGTTGTTGCCTCATTTCAATTCTTGAATTGGTCAGAGGCTGTAAACAGTTCCATAGCTAGTACATATATTCTCATAACAATCATAGAGATCATACCAATTTAATAATAGCTTGTTTTTCACTGTATGCCTAGTATTTTCATCAGTATCTGGCACACAGCAGGTACTTATTAAGGTGTTGAATTAATTAATTAGTGAATTTGCCCCAAATTAACTATTCAAGAATTAATTAATCACTCTTAATCCCTATTCTTTGGAAAAGCATAGGGTATTTATATTTTTAATTGATTTGCCTTTAAAAAAAAACAGGGTCTAACACTGTTGCCTAAGTTGAAGTGCAGTAGCATGATCAAGGCTCACTGTAACTGCAAATTCCTGGGATCAAGTGATCCTCTTGCCTCAACCTCCTGAGTAGCTAGAATTACAAGCATGTACCATCGTGCCTGGCTAATTTTTTATTTGTAGGTATGGGGGTCCCACTATGTTGCCCAGAATGGTCTCAATCTCCTGGCCTCAAGTGATCTTCCGGTTCTGGTCTCCCAAAGCATCTGCTCACTACACCCAGCCTATTTTTAGTTTCTTCTGATTGAAAAAGTTCTTTAACCTATTACTGAGTGTCAAAAAAGATTATTAGCAACACAGAATGAAAACATAATACAGAAAAAACTAGATAATGTAGATTAGCCAAGGATTAGGGCATAATTCGTGTAAGAGTTAAGAAGCAAACACAAAGGCTATAATAGAATTTTAATCAGCTTTCTCCTTTTTGTATAGGTACTTATAATAAATAAATAACTATTGAGTGGGAAGAGAAAATCCAATGCAAATGACATACAGGTAGAAGAAAGTGAAATGGTATATATAGAAATCATTATTTTCAATTCCTTTGAAGACTCTTGTGCTCCAGTCTATCCAAAAATTTTATTGTGACAATCCTATAAGTACTACCCCAATAAATATGCCCTCATATTTGCCAGCTAATTTTAGCTGGGCTATTTTTTTGTATCTGGTAAGTGAAGACCAAGAGAGACATCGTTTTAAGATTACAGTAGTATTAACTCAATTTTACAGATATTCAAACTTGAGATAATCTGGAATCACGGTTTTAGCATAGTACATTATATATTTTAGCATACTACATTACATTTTTTTATAAGAAAACTATCTTTGAGAATGCAGACTTATATACTAGTATTAGGAGAGGTGAGCCATTGTGTTGTGAGAATTTCACTTCATACTTTTAGTTTTACACAAACATAGTCTAGTTTAGCACATTATGGAAATAACCGGTCATTTGGCCTAAATGAAGACTGTGTGCTTGATACCTACTACTGGGGTTAGAGGGTAGGGTTTGGTGGAGTTAGGGTACCAGACAGTGACAGGATAGATGGAGTTTGAAAATGGAAAATAAAAGAAATGGAAAATAAATGAAATAGCCCTCAGAAAACTTCTGAGGTTTGTCTCAAAATAATCACTCCTGTTCCACCAAGGCTCTGAAACTGGCTTCATCCAGAGTGTGGAGAAACAGCAGGAAAAGCTCTTCTACCACGGGCCAGGGTTTCTCAAAGTAGGCAAGGGCTTGCCAACCGTACTTGGCCAGAGCCCTAGGGCAGTGGTTTAGCCATGACCCTGAATTCAGAAAGGAAAATGGCTATTCACTGTACACCCTGCCCTCCTTACTGCTGATCAAACTGCCAGGAATTAAATGGAGGCAGGGTTACTGGAGTTCTTCTAGATCATGCAGATGGAAAGCCTGTTCCGATTCAAACAACTTCCATGGGGCTGTGCCAAAAACATACACATATTCCCTATACTTGTTGATGCTGCCTTCCCCCTCACCCCACAACCACTGAAGCACTTCCTTAAAGCCTCTAGCACTCTGAAGGGATGTTTGAAAATCATTAGTTTAGATTAACCCTCAACCAATGCAAGAGTCTCCTGTATGAGTTCCTGACAGATGCTAGCCCAGTCTTCTCAACACTTATAGTGCTGCATATGTCCCGGGGTGCTTACTCTGTTGTTGGAAAACACTGACTGTTAGAAAGTATTTCCCAACACCAAATTCACATCAGCCTCCTTCCTACACTCATCTTTTGGTTAAAGTTCTGCCTCTTGAGGCTGCATGGCATAAATTAATGCTATCCCTTTTTCTCTGAACAATCAATATTACTCATCTGCCAACTCTTTTCTGTGTTACTTGCCCTGACAACTCCTCCTATGGTGATTTCTGAATCTTCTGGGTTTCTTAAGTATTACCTGCATGGACCACTCCTTGGCACTTATGTTTTATCATCTGTTATCTCTGGCACTTTCTATGCCTCCCTAAAAAGAACATAACCTCTTGAGGGTCTCTGTCTTTTAGAAATCTCTACTTCCATATTCCTTCACCATGTTGTAGCTGAGTAGATAAACATGCTTGCACAGATCCTCCATGAACTGGCCCTAGCCACAATCATTTACTTATTTTCTACAACACTTCCTTACAAAATTCCCCCAATCATATCCAACTAGTAAACTATATCCTGTGTCTTCTTCCTTTGCTAATATTTTGTTGTTTCTCATCTTAACCCCTTCCCCTCTAGGGCAGAGAGTGTTAGCTTCAGGTATATGAGCTCTGGACAGAATGCTTCATAGCTTTCATAGAAACCCCAAAAGGTCCCATGACTCCAAAAAAGATAAAAATTCACAAGTATTTTCAAACCTTGTCTGCTAAACCAAAACTCCCCTATCCTTAGAAGACCAGCTCATGTCACTGGATCCAGGGAACTTCCCATGTATGAGAGATTTTCTGAACTTACACATGTATCAATTTTTCTACCATTAACTTGACTGACGTATACTTTGTGAAAACTTTAAAATTAGTACTTTCATTGTGACTTCTTTTGTTATGTAATGTTTCATGATTATAAACTCTTCACAGCATGTTCAGTATTTCTTGTTATATGTACTTCCTTTTACAAAGCAGGTACAAAATAAATTATGTGGACAAAAGAAGATGGTAAGTCATCTTCATCTCAATGTGTGTAGAAACTCAGGTGCATATTATAGCTGTGCATATTATAGCTGTGACACTGTCATCAGAGCTGGGCAAAATGCTACTATAAGCTGCCATCTTACCTCTGCTTTACGGATATTTTCTCTAGTTTCATCTATTTTCTGTTCCAGCTCTGCTCGGCTTTGTTCTGACACAGCAACTCCATGACATTCCAGATCATTTAGAACCTGTTAAAGAAAACAGGAAAATATGACTTTTTCTTTTTGTCTTGCTTCTTTAAGAAACTAGTGTTTAGATAATTCAAAAGGCTTTAGTAACTAGTCACCATAATTCCTTTTAAAAATCTTTATTTCATTTACTTATTTATTTAATAAACTTAAAAATTTTTTGAAATAGTTAAGGACTCGCTAGTTGTGAAACTAGTATAGAGAGTACCTTCACCTAACTTATCCTAACAATACAACTTATATAACTATAGTAGAGTATAAAAACCAAGAAATTTACATTGGCATAATCTACAGACCTTATTTGCATCACACAAGTTTTGACATGCATAACTTTAATTTTAAAAATTACATAATATATTTATAGAAAACTAATACAAAATGAAAAAAAGTCTCCATTTTATTGACAAAATCCACCATGTGCTCTCCACCCCAATATAATTATCATCCCATCAATTTATGTGTATTTTTCCAGTTTCTTATCTATTTTCATAGATACTTGCACAAACAAAAAATCTTGCTTAAAAATAATAAAGTGAAAGATGTAATTCCCTGAAAGTATCTAAGATATTATTTCATGTTTAAAAATAGACTGACCTCTTTGTCTTTATTTAATCCACAGATTCAATACTTTAACTGCACCATATTTTGTTCACTCTTACTCTATTACTATTTGAATTTTCAAACTTCTCAATAATAATACAGTATCAATAATCTAGTCAACTATTCTTTAAACAAATATGGCAATGTTTAAGATAAAAAAGTTAAGTGAAAATTATGTTTTAATTTTAATAGACATTGCCAAATTGTCCCCAATAGACTGTACTTAGTCTTTTACATATAGTATGTAGCAGCATGTTTCCCTATACCTTACCAACACTGGATATTGTCAATCTTTAAAATTATGCCAATATGAGATTTTAAAAAAATGATTTTATCATTTTTATGTCCCTGATTCATTATGCCATATGTTGTTGGCCATTTGTATTTCGACTTCCTTTTTGCTCTTTTTTTTTAAGTTGGGGTCTCACTCTGTCATCTAGGCTGGAGTGCAGTGGCATGCTCATGGCTATTGCAGCCTTACCTGCTGGGTTCAGGCAATCCTTTCGCCTCCGCCTTCCAAGTACCTGGAACTACAGGCACATGCCATCATGCCCAGCTAATGTTTTGATTTATTGTAGACATAAGGTCTCAAACCCCTGGGCTCAGGCATCCTCTTGCCTTCACCTCTCAAAGTGCTGGATTACAGGCGTTAGCCATACTGCAACTGGCTTGTATTTCTACTTCTGTAAATGGGCAGCTCATATCCTCTTATCCATTTCTACTTTTTAGTTTTTTTTATTATTTAAGTATTTTTCTTTCTAGTTATTAGTCCTTTTTCTGTTATGTTACAAACACTTCCTCCCATTCTATCCCCTCTCTCTTTTTATGCCCTTTTGTTATGCAGAAATTTTTAGTTTTTATGTGGTCACATTTACCAGTTTTTTCTCCTTTTAGCTCCTGAGCTTTGTGTCTTGCTTAAGAAAGCATCTGTAATATACCAAAAATATTATGCATTTTTCCAGTTTTTAATAATCTTGTGTTTAGTCCTTAGTTCTTTATTTCTTCTGAAATTTATTTTGTATATAATGGAAGGAAAGAATTTAGCTTTATATTTTTTCCTAAATACACAGAAAATTGCTCAAACACCATTTATTCAATCCTTTCCCCAAAGATTTGAAATCCCATTAATAAATTTTTATTATGAAGAAATTAAAATATACTCAAAGCTAGAGAGACTAGTACAACAATCTCCCATACATTATTACTGAGAGTCAAAATTTGTCAAATTTTTCCATACTTGATTTACCTGTCCTTTTCTTTCTTTGCTAAAGCATTTTAAAGCATTTATAGATATGATATTATTTCACTCCTACATGCTTTGATAAAAGTCTCTGAATGTAGAATTTTAAAAATATAGCCACAACACCATTGTCAGATCTAATGATAATTTTTTGATAGCCTCTAACATGCTGTTCATCATTAAATTTCCCTGCCTGCCTCAAAAATGCCCTTTCATGGCCGGGCATGGTAGCTCAAGCCTGTAATCCCAACACTTTGGTAGGCTGAAGTGAGAAGATTACCTGAGCTCAGGGGTTTCAGACCAGCCTGGGCAACTTAGTGAGACCTTGTCTGTACAATAAATCAAAAAATAAACTGGGCATGGCAGTGCATGCCTATAGTTCCAACCACCTGAAAGGCTGAGGCAGAAGGATCGCCTGAGCCCAGTAGGTTGAAGCTGCGGTAGCCATGACCGTGGCACTACCCTCTATCCCTGGCGACAGGTTGAGACTCCTACTCAAAAAAAAAAAAAAAAAAGCCCTTTCATGACTGGTTGGTTTGAATCAGTATCTAAATAAAGCCCTTAAGACAAATTCCTATATATACACAGATCATTTTTTGAAATGTATTTAATTTTTGTGTCATAACAATTCTTTTTCTTTCCTTTTTTTGAGTTGGAAAAAAACCTGTTGCTCAGGTTAGAGTGCAGTAACACAATCATGGCTCACTACAGCCTTGACCTCCTGGGGTCAGGCAGTCCTTCTGTCTCAGCCTCCCAAGTACTGGGACTACAGGCACATGTCACCGTTCTCGGCTAATTTTTTGATTTTTTTTTTTTTTGGTAGAGATGAGGTTTTGCTATGTTGCCCAAGATGGTCTTGAACTCCTGGGTTCAAGCAATCCTTTCACTTCAGTCTCCCAAAGTGCTGGAATTACAGGCATGAGCCACTACAACCTGCTCACAGTTTTAATTACTATGGTCATTATTGCATGTTTCAGTATGTGGTAAGGCATGTAAGTCTCATTATTGCTCTTGGTTATTCTTGTGCATTTAAAAAGTTCCATATACAGCTTAGAACCCAATTGTCAAGTTCCTTAAAGATATCTTGTAAGTTTCACTGGGATTGTATTAAAATTACAAACAGTAAAAATCCACATATTTTCCATCTCTCCAATTAAACATGTCTCTTATATTCTTTGGTTAAAAAAGTCTTTCTTTTTGTAGGTCATGCAATTTCACTGGTTTATTCATCAGTATTTTATTGCTGTAGTGAATAATTTTTTCCCAACTGCATTTGTGATTTACTATAGCTAGTTAATAGGAAAATTAAAGACTTTTAAGAATATAGTTTTGTATCTATTCACCTTACTAAACTCTTATTGACAGTTGGGGCTCTTAGATTTTGGGGGGCACAATATCATATTATCTATAAATAAAATGACAGATATACTTTTTCCTGATATCCAAACTCATTACTTATTTTTCTTTCATTAATGCATTGATTATCCTCTTATGACACTGATGATGGATGATAATGGGTACTGTTTTCTTGTTTTATACTTGTAATAGACAGAATGGAGCTAAGGATATATTAACTATCCCTGGGATTGTGCATATAAGAGATGTAATTCACAGATATATTAGTGTTATGGACCTTAAGAAAATGAGATAATTCTTGATTATTTGAATGATTATTAGAGGTGTCATCTAATCACTTGATGCCTTATAAGCAGAGAACTTTGACTGGAAGGAAGGCAGAAAGGAAGTCAGAGATTCCAGGCACAAGAGGATTCAATGTACCATCACTAGCGCTGAGATGTAGGAGCCCATAGCTTCTGGGATCTAAAGGTAGTCCCCAGCTAACTAGCCAGGAAAGAAACAGGGAGCTCAGTCCTACAAAAACAAGCAACTGGATTCTGACAACAACCTGAATGAATGTGGAAGCAGATTCTCTCTCAGAGGTCAGGCTAGCTGACACTTTGGAGCAGATGAAGCAGCCAAGCCTACCCAGACTTCACACCTACAAAACTGTGAGATAATAAATTTATGTTGTTTTAAGCCACTAAGTTTGTAGTAATCTGTTATGGCAACAATAGAAAACTAATGCAACTATCAAGTATAATGTTTGTTGTAAGTTGTAGGAGGATACTCTTCTCAAAGTGAGAAAGTCTATTTAGCTGGCTGGATATTTTATTTGTTAATCACTAAGAGGTACTGAATTTTTTCAAATGCTTGTTTGGCAACTACAAAAATGATCACAAAATTTTTCATCTTTACTCTATAAATGCAGTTTATTACACTGATGTATTTTTGAATGTTGAATCATCCTTATACCCTAATTAGTCATGAATTTAAAACAGATTCATTTTATTAAAATATATTTAGCATTTTTACAAGTTTGTTGCACCTTTGTCCAAAACTATTAGATTAAAGCTTGTCATAAGTCATATGATAAATAACTAGGAAAGCTGTTGAAATTTGTCTGTCTCTACCTCCCAGGAGAAAGACACAACATGCTTTGACAACAAAGTGAGGAAGCAGATTTCTTTTTAATCTGAACATTTACATTTACAGCCAAGCATTCTGGCTGTAAAACATCTTTTTATGTGCTTTAGATTTTTAGGTATAAAGCTGCAATAATTAATCTCACCACTATGTATTGGATATGTGGGTGGACAGATAACTCGTTTACAAATTCTCTGATTAAGATAAATGTATTTGAGAAATTACCCAAGAATCCTTGTTCTTATTGATTGATTGATTCAGGGTCTCACTTTGTTGCTCAGGTGGAGTGCAGTGACATAATCAAGGCTCACTGAAGCCTCAAACTCCTGGGCTCAAGTGATCCTCCTGCCTCAACTTCCCAAAGTACTGGGAGTATAAGTATAAACCACTGCACCTGACCAAGAAACCTCATTTGTGCTTGAATGTTACTTAAATGATGAGCTCTTGGATTTCAAGTTGGAGTTCAAAGTTCAACACCAGGCTTTGGGAGATTCTAAGTGAATAGGTGAGTATATTTTGCATGTAAGAGGGCTATAAACAGTTATGGCAAAAAGGTAATCTGTGGCAGATTGTGTGAGTATGTATTTTTTTAATAGATACTATAATAGTTTTCATTCCACATGTTCTTCTAGAACCTTGCTATTTCCCCACCAACAAATGGAGTATATGTCCTCTTTCCTCGAACCTTGGACAGGCCTTCGTGACTGCCTCAATTAATACAAATATGACACAAATAAATCATATTATTTCTGAGACTAGGTCAGAAAGATAATACCGTTTTTACTTGTCTGATTCTTGGGACTCACACTTCTGGGGCCTTGTGCTACCATGCAGGAGTATAACTACCTGAAGCTGCCATGCTGGAGAGACCATGTGGAAAGAGTAGAGAGAAAGTTCATGAGGAGCCCTATCTTTTCCAGTTCCCAGATGTCCAAATCTTCCCAGCCTAAGCACCATATATTTCAGTGGGGAAAGCTATGAGATGACACCAGCATCAACTACTATCTGACAGAAACCATGTGAAGGGCCTCAAGTCAAAACTAAGCTGAGATCACCTGACAGAGTAGTGACAGAAAATATAAAAAATGCTCTTGTCTCATGGCATTAAGTTTGAGGTGATCTGTAAAGCAGTATCACATAAGTGGAACATTGGTGACAAGTAGATCATGGAAGTAGTTGAGACTGCCTATGGCGAGGGTCAATAATAAGAAAAGATGATAGCCTAGTACAGAAATCTAAGGAATTTAAATATTTATTGTGGGATGGAGAAAGAGGAACCTATGAAAGAATCTAAGAATGGCCAAAGAGGCTGAAGGAAAGCCAGGGAAATGTTGAGTCATGGATGACTAGAGAAGAAAATGTTTTAAGACAAATGGAGTTGTTAATTGTGATGGAATTGCTGACAGGTTAAGAAAAACAAGAAATCAAAACGTTCATTTTGGAGTTAGTAACACACATCATTGGTGATTTTGGTAAGGTTCAGTCTCTATGAAGTGGTACAAGGTAAGGAAAGAAAGGGAAAGCTCAAATGTAATGGGCTGAGAAATAAGTAAGAGGTGAGGATATACAGATAATAAGTATAGACAATTCTTTTAAGAAGTTGGATGTGAGCTGGGCTCGGTGGCTCAGCCTGTAATCCTGCGCTTTGGGAGACTGAGGTGAGTGGATCGCCTGAGCCCGCGGGTTCGAGACCCGCCTGGGCAACTTGGCGAGACCTCATCTCTACAATAAATCAAAAAATTAGCCGGGTGTGGTAGCGCGTGCCTGTAGTTCC
>CAUYQG010189367.1:0-29349 GCA_963574415.1 Tarsius wallacei | reverse complement strand
GAGCCCGCGGGTTCGAGACCCGCCTGGGCAGGCGAAACCTCATCTCTACAATAAATCAAAAAAATCAGCCGGGCGTGGTAGCGCGCGCCTGTAGTTCCAGCTACTTGGAAGGCTGAGGCGGAAGGATCACCGGAGCCCAGCAGGTCAAGGCTGCGGTGGCCGGAAGCGGCCACTGCACTCCAGTCTGGGCGACAGGGTGAGATGCCAACTCAAAAAAAAAAAAAAAGGAAAAAAGTACTGGGCAAAGGAAAATGCTAAATTTAAAGCTAAAATGACAAATTCTTGGCATCATATTTTATTCTCTAAAGAATTACTCTAAAGTAAAATATTAAAATAATTTGAATTAATCCCCTTTTGAATTTTGCAACTATTCTTAAGTTTTATCATATATCATTATCTCATTTCTATCTGCCTAAAAATAATGAATAAATGAATAAAACAATAGATCTTTAAAAAAACTTTCAAAATATTTTGATGAAAAAGCTCAATTCTTTTCTATTTCAAAGAAACTATTCAATTGAAAAAGAAAGAAAAGAAAATGTCCGTTCAGTTTTCTTAGTTTTACAATTTATCTCACAGATGCCATAAAATATGTTTATAGCAATTGAGATCTGCTATTTTTGTTATACAGTCATGCGATACAAAAAGAACTCTAAAATGAATATTAGAGAGGTAGAAAAATTAGAACAGCGGTATATTGTTTAAAAGCTGATTACTCTTACTGTAATCCATATAGTTAAAAACTTCTATGGAAACAACATAAGTTGAGCCTGGGCTTTCACACTAACCACTTACTGAAATGATTGTGGCTTTAAAAGAACCTCCATTCCTCCCGCCCACTGGACTCTCTCCTGCCTCTTCAGTGCTTTTTAAAAACAGCTTTATTAAGACATAGTCCCCATACTGCACAATCCTCCCACTCAAAGTGAACAATTCAACCATTTTTTAGAACATTCCCCGACCTTTTTATGTTTTTATCTCCTTTCCCCTGCTCTTTTATTAGCTTTCCCCTGACCTACTTCTCAAGTAAGGAGTATTTGTATTAGAAAGCTAATGATATGAAATGACCTGGCACAGTGACGGGTAAATTGCCACAAGATCCACCCCTAACTGAACTGTATTGTAGGACACCACGGTGGCTGTTTCACTTCCATTTATTCAAACCCAAATAGGCTAAGGAATAGGAGTAATAAAAAGATGTCTGGAGGATAATAAGAAAATATCACCGGATATATTTGCCTCCAACCGATTTGGCATCCAAATCAAAAGTACTAAAGGAAAGTTGGAGTCACTTTATGTATCAGTTATGGTGATTCTCACAACATTGAAATTCATAAATGGCTGCCCTGAATTTACCTACCATGGTAATTTATGAATCAGATAGTACTAAAGTTACAGCGGTTAATGTTTTCACAACCTTGACCATCACATGGAATTGTGTATAATAGGAGAGGGCATAAATTGGGTTCTATATTAATGAAAGCACAGATCCTTGGTCCGTGAAACAAATCAAAAGGGATTTCTGTTCCATGTGAACTAATTCATAATCTATAGGTTATTGATACTTTCACACACACATTTAATAAGTGATGCTGAACTTCTTCCTTAGAACCAGTAAATACTAAAAGCGCTTAAGAGCTTTGGAGCCTAAACATTCATTTTACTTTATTTTCTGTTGTTTCCTAAACTAATTTGCAAGTGTTAAATGAATTGATGCTATCTCAGTTGCCTGTATTTCAATTATATACTTTATAATGAAAAAAGCAAGGAAGTATATATCTGTGTTATTGGAAGCTACATGTCTTATATTTTTACATGCAATCATCTAGAATTGAATCTTAATTGTAGAGTTACCCTGTTTTCAATAGGATGTTTTTATTATATAATAATAATGGAGAGTTAATCTGTTGGGAAGATTAAATCTAACATACATATTAATGATACATTTGATTCTCCTTTTTCACAAAGGGTTTCTCCAACAGTAGAAAGTATGATTTTAACATTTTGCACAATGTTAATTTGTGAGATCTGTTTTGTATGTCAAGAAAAAAGTAAAGTTATGTCAACAACCTTATTAGAAATGTAAATGATCCCTCTAAAAGAGAAAAACAATTCATCAGATTGTTTTATCTTACAAATGTATGAAAATAATTCTATAGGGGAAAGTAAATCAACTAAACACTATTACGATACACTTCAATGACTTATTACATAATATGTCTACAAAACTAATGTTGAGTATTCATAGATTATGTCTCCACTGACTCTTATTTTTGGAATTAAAACATAGACCAATTTAATGCATCAGAAGCTACCAATATCCAGGCTGAATCTTCATACCTTAAGCCTTTCTTTGAAATTTGACTCAGAAATCTGGGAGTGTGAGGCATATCAGACCTCATTTTGTTGATATTACTACAGATAACACACAAAGACATATACTACATGCTACCCATACTCTGATCTACTTCTTACTTAATCTGATATTTAAAAATATACCTGGTAGCTGCTTAGAAAACTAGTCTTAAACCCTTCCAACAATATAAAACAAAGAATAAAGAGGGAAGAGGCATTTGGAATCTAACTACCTGCATGAACATGAACATTCACACACACACACACACACACACACACACACACACACACACAATCTGCTATTCCTTTTATATGATTCCTTCTCTTCTTAATCAAAAACTTTGATGTCAGGGCATGTTGATATCTTGTTATTGTACTGTTATTGTTAATTCCCCAAAATGAGGAAGAAATATTTCCCAGAAAATTATGTTAAGATAATTTTCCTAAGTAATAAAATCAGTTATTAAGTGAATCACTGATTATTCATTTAACCAGTAGGTAACACATTCAATAGCACAGTAGTTAACACATTTAATCCGTAAGTAACACATTCCTTCTAAATCTAAATCTAAACAGCGTGCCTAAATCTACAAGAACAGGGGAGAAAAATAAACAGAAATGAAATATGTATGATCTAAAGCCACATCTAACCCAAATCAGTTGTAATAACTTAAAAACAAGGCTTCTAGAAGCCTTGTCTATGTAATTGTGTCTTATTAGATAGCCTAAAAGACATCTTACATATCAACACTTTAAGAAAAAGCTGTAGCCTTTACAATTCACTGGAACGGAGCCACATAGAAAGAAAGTTTGTCCTAATAACTAGATGGCCAGGGATGTGGGAGGGATTTCTCTCTAATAGGGTCTATGTTTGTGTTTGACTTACACAGGTTCTTGTCATCCTCTCAGAAGTGGAATACATATGACAGCTTGTAACTAGTTGTCTAGATTTCCTTACTAGTTTAGTAACAACAATAACAAAATACACTTAACCTGATCAAGCCAGAACAGCGTGCCTTCTTCTTAGCACTCTCAACATTATGTCATTTCATTTCTGCTCTGATGAAATAAGTTGACTCCAGTTTCTTAGCTTGCAGCTAAGATTCCCAACTAATAGGAACCCTAAGAAGATCTGCCTGTGAACCTTGATCACCCACATCCTCCATGTGGCTGAGAAGCATCTCTACCTGTGACTTCAGGTCAGGTCAGAGCATCTCTCTCATACTTATTGCAACTCACACAATGCCTGAGTGCAGTGTCACAGCCTTAAACACCTCGCAGCCAGAATCACAGCATGTCATCACTACCAAAACTGGTTGAGTTCTGATGAAGAGTTTGCAAATTATTTAATAAACATTCTCATTTACTAAGCATAAAATTTTGAGACATTCACAGCTATCATTCCTCTCTCCAAATGTTTCGTAGCTAGAATCTTCCTTCGTCTTGTTGGTCAGTTGATGAATTTGTCTTTGCCGTGGTTACCATTTTTTCTGAAAAATAATATCGATTAGAAACAGTAACTCTCATGTCAAAAAAGAGGGGAAAAAAAGAATTCAGTAAACCAGGCTTCTTGTGACATTTGAAAGAGTTTCTTTTTGTTATAAAAGGAACAGAAAAAAAAATTATTTGAGGAAAGAAATGACTCTGTGAATAACAACATTAAGAGAAATAATTGCAAAATTAAAAGCATTTCATATGAGCAATATTAGACCTGAATTATTTATGCTGCATAGTTTACACACACACACACACACACACACACACAGCTCTCAGCAGCTTAGTGTTACCTGAAGACAACATTGTTACACAGTACACTGATGGCTGCTAGCATGCTGGAGACCACATGTTTCTTCCAAACATATGAACTTGCCCCAACCTCGCAAATTGTTTAAAGGCATATTGAGTCTGGCTTGGTGACTCAGCCTGTAATCCCACGCTTTGGGAGGCCGAGGTGAATGGATTGCTTGAACCCGCGGGTTCATCTCTACAATAAATAAAAAAATCAGCCGGGCATTGTAGCGCGCCCCTGTAATTCCGGCTACTCAGAAGGCTGAGGCCGAAGGATCGCTGGAGCCCAGCGGCTCGAGGCTCGCGGTGGCCGGGAGCGTGCCACTGCCCTCCAGTTTGGGCCACGGAGTGAGACTCCAACTCAAAAAAAAAAAAAAAGCCATATTGGATCCATATGTTAAAAGCGGGAAATTGTTTGGAAGAGTGCAAAGCTATAATTATGCTGTTCTGCTCCCAGCCAGTGCATTGCAAATCATCTTCTCAAGGATACGCATTCTCCACACAGTGTATTCAAAGCCTGAGTTCCTTTTTTTATTTTGAAAAAGATAAACCTAAGCTGGGCTCCCAGCACTTTGGGAGGCAGAGGCGAGAGAATTGCCTTAACCCATGGGTTTGATACCAGCCTGGGCAATTTAGCAAGACCTTGTCTCTATAATAAGTCAAAAATTAGCTGAGTGTGGTGGCACACACCTATAGTTTCAGCTCCCTGGAGGGTTGAGGTGGAAGTATTGCCTGAGCCCAGCTGGTCAAGGCTGAGGTGGCTGTGAGCAGCATGACTTTGCACTCCAGCCTGGGTGACAGGTTCTGACTCAAAAATAAAAAAAAGAAAAAGAAAGAGAAAAAAAGAAAACCACGAGAGAGAAAGAACATTGAACACAAAGTAACTCAATAGGGTGTTTCAATAAATTGTGCCCTGGACCACTTATGATGTCTTCATCTTGGAGGCTTTTAAAAATGAATATTCCTGGATCTAGACACACAGAACCAAATCTCTTAAGTTTGTGAACTCAATAGATGGGTCTCCCAAACACTTCATGATTCAGCTTACTAGACAGCTCTCAGGATCCACTAAATTTGAGAATGATTATTTAAGGGCATAGGGTAGATGGTCACCTGCAGAAAATGCTTGGGCAATGTTGGTTCAAATACTGCTTAATGCATGGGCCCTACTTAAATGGAAAAATAACATAAAATAAAACAACTATCCTACTATTAAAGTGATTGTGGATTGGCTTTCAAAAGAAATATTAGCCCAGCCTTTCCCCTCCTCTTCATCTATTAAGGCATTGATTGTAGACTAAATAAAAGGCAAAAAGGCTTGTGGGTCTAGCCAGTTAAGATTGTCATGCATCCAATTTTGTAAGACAAACTTAATCAGTGTCTCCTGGTCATTTTTATTTTAGATTGGGGCTTTTGAGATGAAAGGAATAGAAAATTGCAGATTATTGGAATTTATTTAAGCCAACACATAGGGAAGAAGTAATATAGGAAACCCTATAATTATGCTGCACAACCATGTTAATGAAACTAGAACATGACTTTTCTTTTTTCTAGATAGAGCAGTGCCTTTCACCTGTACCAGAAACTACAGTAACCCAACGTCAGCTACAAAAGCCAGTTTTCTTTAAAGTTCCCCACAATGAAAAAGCAATCAAGGAGTGGGAGAGGAAACCTGTTTCTACTTCTAGAGATTAAAAAATTCTTTTCCATTTTTGCTATCTCAATTTGCTTTTTCAGCTACTGATTTTGCTTTCATTTCTACACCTTATTTTTATACGTTCCTTATGTAATGTTCTAATCTCCTTGAACTAAGATATGATTGGGTCAATTTATTTTCAGTCAATATAGAAATCAGTGAATTGAAAGATGTCTCTGTCAGAACACTCCAGAGCTCAGGTCTCACTTATGTCCAGTTTGTGGTTGTTTGTTGTGGCTAGGGGCAGTCTGAGGTAGCTAGAGTCAGCACCAACCGTGCAGAAGAAATAACTACCAGAAAAGGGGAGAAGAAGAGAAGAGAAGAGAAGAGAAGAGAAGAGAAGAGAAGAGAAGAGAAGAGACAGAGGAGAAAGAAAGAGGAGAGAGGAGGATAAATTCTTTTTTTCTTTGTTGATAGAGTTGATGCTTCCCACTCAGGGCACTCATTCTATAAAAAGTATTCTTTAAAACAGTGTCAAGATGTAGGTTGTTTGCTAGCTCTCCAACAGTTGTGAACTGATAATGTTATTTAGCTTCTATCTTATGTACTTTGAGTGGTAAGTGGCAAGTTTTTCAGCATTCCCTGAGGTTCAGAAGAGTGACTTGGAGCGATATCACAATAACCTCTTTGGAAATCTCAGCAACTACACAGCAAATTGATAGGTTTTCTCCATCAAATAGGTTGCTTCTGTCAAATGGTGACTGTTGTCACAAGAAGAAATGCTCACAAATTCAGTATTTATTGTCTGACTCAATCATTTCCTACTTGATCCCCAGTTGTCTTTTACAATTTGATAATATTTCTCAGGAAAATCTCAAAGAAGACAAAAGTGATTTTCACAAAGACCTGCCAAGGAAAGCCTGTGTCCTACCTCCTTTGAAACTGACTTGTGATTCCAATAATACCCTGATCAATTCTTCTGAAGAATGGGGGAAGAAGACTGTTAATAACATGGTTACATGATTGTATTTGTCTAAGTGTTGTTATTTTACTTCCACTTGGATCCAATGACACTTTGTGAATTTGTGAAACGTCCTGCCCTGGAAAGAACCTGTCTGGGGCATTATCTGCATGTAATAAGCACATTGCGTGTCTTTCTCTGCAGAGGTTATTTGGGAAGATTCTGTGCTTTCCCTAACAGAAAAGGAAAGAATTTATCTGTAGTACTTATTGAAAATGTTTGCTTGCTTGCTGTCTCCGCTTTAAGACTAGGGATAAATTTTGTTTATTGTGATATATATGTAAGGCCAATCAGAGTGCTACCACAAGATAGATAAAGTACAGATATTCACAGAATAGATAGATTCATAAAGGAATAGATGAGTGAATAAATCCGAGAGGATTTTAAAGACTTTTCTCCCTGTCACAAAGAAACATAGCACATGGCTTCTCAGAATGAATGTGCATGGGATTCAGCTGAGTATCTGGGTAAAAGGTAGAGTTCAATTGATATTCCTGAATTAGGGTGTGACAAAATGAGGCCAGTGATTTTGGTCAACGGAACCCATTTTGAGAAGCAAGATTGAAAGTATCATTGCCAGAAGCAAATTTCATAGTTCTGGACTGTTTAAACAACATGAATAATTCCCACATTTAAAATGAATGTCAAGGGCCACTACATGATAATATTTTAAATATTTATGCCTGATAACTGAAAACGTCAATGTTGATAGTTATACTTTTAAATGTATCTGTGTTTTATTTTTCAGTGCAGCAAAATAGTACACAGATGTGTGCAACATAGTGTTTATGAGATCTGCATAAACTATGCTTGGTGTTTTAAATTCCTTTAGGTAGTTGTTCTTCTGGACCCAAAGTGTGGTCTATGGAACAGTGAGCATACTGAGACAAAATAAATACGTGCTGTTAAAAATCATTTTCATGACAGAACCAAAATTTCCTGCTACCCTATTCTTCTTAAGCTAAGAAGCGACTTGCCTTTTGCATTGTGTTGATGTTTGTTTGGGTGGTATAGGAGCAGTAGCTGGATGACATGACTAAAGGCAGAGGCATCAGCTGCACTGGTCGTGAAACCTCCTGCACAGAATTAGCACAGGGCCCGCCGGGTAAAAACTGTAGGTGATCTGAGCTCTGCAAAGTTGCAACTAGGCTTAGACATTAACATAACTGCTGTTTCTGCATTTGCTCTCCTGCATGCTTGATGATGTGCACTGCTCCTCTGATTAAGCCTCAGGACCTGTGATGCTTCATCTATATAACAAGACACCCCTTGCTAGTCAAGCCTCTTCCTTTCCCCTTCCCATAACTCACCTGGTCATTAAAACCTGATTTACCACAATGACTTGTTTTTGGCCAAACTCAAAGCAGTATTCTATCATCTCAAGATAGTATATGAGCTTCTGTACCTTACTGGGGGATTGGGTCTTCATTCTGAAGGCTCCTATGTATACATGTAAATAAATGTGTATGTCTTTTCTCCTATCAATCAATCAGTCTCATGTCAATGACTTTAGAGGACCCTTTAAGTGCCAATGGTCTTGGCTTCCACAGTACCATTTGCCAAGAAATTGGGTATAATATTAAAAATATATATTTTGCAGTTTCAATATGCTGTGTTATGTGAATACACCTTCAATTTGATGATTCATGTCTTTCTATAACTCAGGAAAAGAAAATTATCAATTCAAATATTGCTTTTCTTCTTTCCTACATTCTATTCTTTGATATATGTCTGGACTTCATAGAATACTGGAGTCATTCAATCAATCCTGCATTTCCACAAACACATACATATATATAATAACTTTAACTATTTTAAGTACATATTTACATAATTATATATATTAATATATAATTGTAATATGATTAGCAGCTGGTCTATTGCTCACACAATTATACTTAATTTAATTTTCAGATACATTCAAAGAGGTTTGAGTGTACTCACTAGTGTTTAAGTGTTTAAGTGTGTGTTTATGCATGTGTGTTTTTAATGCATAGTACAATCATAGGCATATGGCTAGATTCCATGAAAAGTATATACAAACATCTAAACATGAAAAAATGAATAGTTTGAAAGATTGTATTTGTGCTAAGTCACTATTGTCACCAGTTAAGATTTTAATTTCCCCATTAATTTAAAGTTGTACCATGTTTTAATATTAATATTATTCAAGTATTTGTTGTAACTGTTAAGTTTACAGACTGAAGTGTAAAATATACATAAATTTTCCAATAATTCTCAAACAATGTTGGTATTTTCTGTTCTTTTCAAAATTCCCATGGGACAGGTATGTTAGAGTAAAAATAAAATACTGACGTAAAACGTGTCAGTCAAAACACTGAAAAAATAAATAACTTTAGTTGAATAGCCTCTTTGAATGTATCTGAAGTATAATGACATTGAAATATAATTAAGTCTTAATTTTATGAAATCTTTATCGCTTAATTACATATAAGTTGACCAAAGACCCAAGATTCTGGATTCAGCATTGTTTAGGCAAATTTTGTATAATTGACCTTGTGCTGGCAAAATTCTATAACCAGCCCACTGATGTAATTGGCATATGAGGTAAATAAATGAGTTCCTCTATTTTGCTCAAGTGCAGGGATCAGCAAACATTTTCTATAAAAAGTCAGATAGTAAATATTTCTGACATTGTGGGCTCTACAGTCTCTGTTGCAGCCGCTCAACTCTATTGCGGCATGAAAAGTCCCAAAGGCAAGTAGCAAATGCATGAGGCTGTGATCCAACAAAACTGTATTCACAAAAGCAGTCAGAAGGCCAGATCTGGCCCCGGGGGTTGTAGTTTCCCAACTCCAGCTACAGAAAGATGATGATGCATGTCACTGGGTCCCTGGCACAAACAAATGTCTAGGTACTTGGTTTAATGCTAATAATTGTCATTAGCATTCTTTCTGATTTAGAAGAAGTGTTGAACACACACTGTGTGCCAGGCACTGACCCAGTGTACCCAGTAAGGGAATCAATGATCTCAATGTCAAGTCAAAGTTATCAATATGTACCTCACCAGGAATATTGAATTTGATGGGGCTACATGCAAGCATATGCTGTGTGCATGACAGGACGCCCTGGAAAAGAAAATTATGAAGCCACAGTGACAAGGTGGCATCAACTGAGTTTTGAAGGACAAATACGTTGTGCTTTTTTTGAAACAGGATTTTAAAAGCACACGAGTAAGAGAGTATTTTAATTTATCTACATATTACTCTTTTGAAATGAGAAATTTCATGCTTGTGATAGGTTTTAGAGCGTACCAGACATTGTGTTCCACCTTTATTATTTTATCTCTGTGTGGTTTTCATTTTCACGATAATGTCAGCTCTGTGTGGTTTTGCTTAATGCTGTGTCTTCAGCCAGTTACTGTCGCGAAAATTGTAGATCTTTGTTTATGGTTGCAGGGTCCTATCTGTGTTCCTCTTCTCTGCTGGAGATCTCAGCCAGTGAGAAGAGAAAAACGAACAGGAGACGGAGAGTCCATGTGTCTCTGTGTCTTTGTTCACAGGCAAGGATGGTCCTAGTAAATAACTTATTTCATAGGTCTGTCATGAGGCTATCATGAGACAATACTTACAAAGTATTCACAGCAGTGTCTGTGCTATTCTGCTCAACAGAAGTTAGTTATCACTATTAATAAGTCACAATTATGTTTTTAAATAATCATTAAGGAAATTAACGTGAAGTGTCCCTCATGGTGTTTTTAATTACTTTATTTTATATACATAGCAATATTTTAAATTAAGAAAACAACAACACATTTAGGCTCTTACTGTGTTAATGGGAAACTTAATTCAACTTGATTACAATTATAAAGGAATTCTGGATGTACTCTTCTGCAAAACAAAATGTTGTTTACCTTCTTCCTGGAACGAATTGTATACTGTGATATTGTAATAGTGCTAAAGTTCCACTTTAATAGTTTTTGATTCGTATTATCTTCTTCATAAGACGAAAAATGAGATAATAAAACCTATACATATGGGTTCATAGTCTCATAATAGGAAATTTAAGACCACATGCTTAGAATGTGTTCTTACATGGACTATGTTTGTTGAGATACAAAAAGAGTTTTAAAATTCTATTTAATGGGGGAGTAAGAAAAAGAAAGATTCCCCAGAATTATCTATGACAAAGCCCTCGGTCTTGTTTTTGTTGACCCACTTGACTTCTCACCCATCCCTCTTCCCAGCTGCGGTGGGCCACCACAGGGTCACCTGTGGACAACATTAACTGCATTCCTCATTCAAAGGCAGCCACTGACCAGAGGACGTAGGACAAGAGTGTGATTGAATTACTTACTCCTCTGCAGGGTATCGGGGAGGGGTGCCAACCTTTGACTTTAGGTCACAGGTCCTGTGAGGCACTGCTGTCTACATGACTCCCTCTCTCCAAGATCAGCGTGATGTTGCCCTCATCTCCCTTCAGGCCTGCAGAAGTCACTGCTCCCCATCTGTATAAGCCCCAGGATACTGTCCCATGCTGTGTGGTTTTCCTATAAGCTATTACAGCTTTGGAAATACTCATTTTGTTCAACTCTCCTAAAATTATCCCAATTTAAATAATACATCTTTTTTTTCTTCTCAGGACACTGGTGATACAATTTTAGGTACAAATAAGAGAAAAATGGTTTTGAGAAAAAGAATTGTTTCCTTTACCTTGAATCTTAGAGGCAGACAGTGGCCTAAAATTGAGGTCTTTTGATTATGATTAAGGATGCTGTACTAGAGTCCTCTTAATTGTCTTAATTAGCACTCTTGAAAAAAAAGAATGAGATAATGCCTCCAATATACTACAACACTCATGGACATGTGCACACATGCACACACGCACACACACACACACACACACACACACACACACACACACACACACATACAAATTATGGGAGGGTAATGATTGAGTGAGAGGCTTTGACCTTAGGTTGCCTTGTTTAAAATCCAGTCCTTACCACTCCCTGAATATATAAGACTGAGCAAGTTAGGCTCAGTTTTCTTCTGTATAAAATGGGAAATATAAGAATACCTACTTGCAGCTGTCAACAGGCACTCTCACTGTTGTCCTGTCTGTTGTACCCTTCACAGTGTATCTTCCCTTTAATAAACCTACCTTTCTCACTTCGTAAAAAAAAAAAAAAAAAAAGAGTATCTACTGTGTCAGAGCTCTCCAGAGATGCAGAGTCAATAGGATATGCCCATACAGCTGTCCATATCAATATTATAAGAGGAGATTTATTATGGACGTTGAATCACATGATTATAGAGGCCAAGGAGACCCATAATCTACCTTCTGCAACTAGAAAAGCAGGAAAGCCCATGGTATGATTTATTATGCATCCAAAGGAGTAGCATAGACCCAAGGAGATGGCTGACCCAGCACAAGAAGAGAGAAAACATGTGTCCTTCTTTCCCCTGTTTATTCTGTGCAGTCCCTCAACAGATCAGGTGACCCACATTGGTATGGGTAGATCTTCTTAACTCAGTGTACTGACTCAAGTACTAGTCTCTTCCAGAAACACCCAGACACACCCAGAAATAATGTTTGTTCAGCTATGGGTGCCTCCCCAAACCCAATCATGTTTACACTAACATTGCATCACACTTACCTTCTAGGGATCTTATGAAGGTGAATTGAGATAAACGTCTAAGGCCCCTAGCAGAGCCAAACCCATAGAAAGCACAAAGACAGTGCTTACTGTCTCACTATTTTTATTAATTGTATTGGTAAATTATAGAAATATTATTTTCACAAAGTGAATTGAAATGGAATGGAAAAGGATATTTTTGTTTACTTTTATATCATTTTGTTAAATTTGTTAAATTATATTAAGTTCCTTAAATTTTGATTGTTAAACTTGGGTCCTTTACTGAATCTGGAGTTCTGACATCGCTTGACATTTTACACTCATTCTGAAAAATTGTGTGTTATTTGGGTTAAATAAAGAAGAGAATGGATGGCTATATAAAAACCACTTAAAATATTATTTTTAAATTTTTAAATTTTGCTGTTTTCCTTTTTTTTTTTTGGTTAGGGACAATTAGAAGATATATAAATTTCCTGAGTCAACTATAAATTTTAGACTATAAACACAGATCTGAAATTTATATAGCAGCCAGAATTTATGCAGTTAAAGAAAGTAGCATTCTTGTATCAAATGCAAAATTGTAAGATGGCTCCATCATTATTTTAAACAAACTCCACACTGATAAAACCTGCATTTTTATATATATAGGTGAAATGCAGAGGCAAATACACTCCTACATATTTTTTTCTTGATTTTAAATAAAAAGGGATATTTTAATTAGGAAACTTACAGATTTTAATAATAAACTAGCATGTTTCCAAAACTTGATTTAAGAACATTTTACTTGATTAAATAACTTATTTTTAAAATATGTTCACGTTAAAAACAATATTTTCCTCTGAACAACAATCTTATTGTTTAACATGAGCTAAGAAAAAAAAATAGAAAATAATATAGAATAGAAATGAAGAAAATGAAATAGAGATAAACTTTATGATATCAGGACCATATAATTACCTAAACTCAGTCCTCCTTTTTAATTACCCTATATCTGTATATCGTATATATTTATATACATATAGAATATACAAATATACAAATACAGATATATATGTACAGATGTTGAATATCATAACTCTAAACAATACAAGTATTAACAATAGTGATTGCTGTATTCACCTGATTGTATCATTCTAAGCCATATTGTACTTTTTGGAATTGCACTTATGGGGCAAGAAAAATCCCCTGATTTTAAGGAGGATTTATAATCCTTGTTCCCATCGATGTATTCATTGACAATTTTTCTAATCTTTACATGGATTCTGAATGAGGTTTAAATTACTCCATCTGTACCCTTGCTTGAAATTATGGCATAACAAATAATAATTATACAAAAGATATGTGCACAAATTGAATAAACACAGTAATTTTGGTAAATGAACTTGTGTACTGAATTTTCTCAGAATTCGCATATATTGCTTTTTTAAAAAAATTGCTATAATGTTAGGTTTTAATTTTGTTTTACATATCACATACTATATATTATTATAGTTTTTAAAATTAGTTGAACATTAATAACACATACTAAATGTTAACTGCTTTCTCATATAGTAGAAAAAACACAAATGTGTGTGAAATGCAAATTGTAATTTTTTAAAAAATTTTCGGCAACAACTCTCGATTGCCCTATGAGAAGCTATTCAGGGTACAGATGAGAATGATCAATATGCAGATTACTAAACATTCACATGAAAAATGTGAGAGAGAATTCAGCACCCTTCTGTGTTTAATCGCAGTTTCTGTTCTTTCCCACAGTCATTGACTAGCAACTCTGGTCATAACAAAGCTCAAAAACCCTTAAGAAATCATGCCTTAATTTCTCACTTGCACTGCAAGAAGACAGTGTTATATCATCCCCAAACAACCAAGTGCTGTTGTGTTTGATCTGCTTTTCCTGTGTCCATTTTGCTCTTTCCTTTTTATATTTAGCATTTGAGTTGGTTGACACTATTTTTAGAAAGTGGGTCACAATCACACAGGATGGAAATGTTAATAAACTGTTGCAAGTTACTGATGATGACTTACATTTTCAAAACCAAATATGTGAGTGTACCGCACTGCTGGCTTTTGTTGTTCCAGGTTCTTGTCTTCTTCTGCTCATTGAAGCAGCTGACTTATTTAATCATACCGAGCAGCTGTTTTGCAAGGGCAGCAGCTGTTATGTGCAATGTTTATTTACATTGCCATAATGTAATTTGAGAGGCCATTATAATTCCATCTTTGTGGCCAGTCCCATATATCCTTGATAGATTGTGTGGGCAATCAACTTCTATCTTCATCAGAGCTTGAAGTGACACGATAAACGAAATCAAATCATGACATACTACTCTGAGTTTATGTATTACGAGTTATGAACAGCAGTATGTGATTTCTTCTCCCTTTACTAAATGACATCTGAAAAAGAGCGAGGATTCTGAAACGTTCAGGACAACATCACTTTTCAGTATTTGCACGTGGACACAAAGTTTGTATGCATCTTCAGACTTCTCCTGGTTCTTGCCTTCTTTTTCTCTTGTTTGATATGCCTCTTATGCTAGGTTGCTACTCAGTTTCAAATTTGGATGAAACCTTCCCACTTGGTTGCCCAAGAGTTTACTGAATGCCAACTGATTCTCCTGGACGTGTGAGCAGGTTAGCTCCCTGTGGCATGAACCTTCCCAAGGAGAAATGGAATCTGGGAGAGAACTGAGCAATATAACTTCCTCCTTGCCCTCACTTCTCGACTACGTGGCACAGTGTCCTTGCTCAGTTCAGTGAAGGTGCTCTGTTGTGGTATGTCTTGTAGCGATCCCTAGGCAGCAAGAATATCAGAGAAGCCTCTGCTACACCGCCATGGAAGAACTGAGGTCTTCAGGTCTTCATTCCAACAACCGTGATGGCAGAATCTTGCCAACAATCAGATTAGTGTTCTTGGGAGCTGTTTTTTCCCGATTTTAATCTTGAGATGACAGCAGCCCAGTGAAACCTCCTTGTTTAAAACCTTGATAGACCCTGAGCAGAGAATGTCACCAAGGCATACCTGGTCCCTGACCTATAGTAACTGTGAGATAATAAATGTTCTTTTATTGGAATAATTGGTTACATAACATTTGACAATTGCAACTTCAGCCTAATTCTAGGGTTTCCGTCTGCAGACTGCATGCGATAGCCTCCTGTTTTTTTGAATGGAGCCAATTTGTCAACAGGAAGGTGCCTACAGCTACGTAGGTATATGTGGGTAGCTGTTTTCTTACTCCTAAAATTATGCAGCATTACAGGAAACTAGTCTGTCTTTTAGAGCCTTATCAATGATGATAGGACCTGTTTCTACAGATGCCCATCAGAGATTCTTGGCCCAAGCATATTACCTCTGCAGGTAATATGAGCGTGAGAAATGGGAGACTCTGTGCTATTTCTTTGTTTATGAGTTTACCCTAACAAAATAAATTTTATTTTTACACTGTGCAGGTCTATTAGTGTGTGGGCTCAATTTCTATCACACCCATTGTGATTTTCTTTAATATATCTAGCACAACTAACTTTTTTTATTTGTAAAATTGCTAACATTTTATATTAAAGTTTCATTGTATATGTCGATTTACAGTATCAATATCCTGAATCATTTCTGTATTTGTATATCAGTGTAAAGTCTGAACCATCTTAATTATATCTTTATAAAAAACTTGAATAACTATTAGAGTCCTTGCTTTGATAGAAGTGTCATGATTATTAACGGATCTGTTCTATTTTCTATAAATTTATTTTGCAATCAGATTATGTTTCATTAAAATCTTTGAATTTCACTGTGGATAAAGCTGTAAAAATATTAATAATATTTAACCTCATACTATAAAATAGAGGGCATCTACTCAGTAATAACTTTCAAATATTGATAGTTCCACATAAATATTTATATTTGTTGCATAAAATTTATATTTGTTGCATTCATTTTAGGCACCTATGAGTCAATTGTTTTTATTAAAATATGTTTTAAACACTTGGTTATTGGTGTAAAACATGCATTTTTAAAAAAAATTTATGGATTATTATTATCCTTCAAAGGTTTACACTAATTAAGATTATGTGATGGTTTTAGCTTAACTTTTAAGAATAAGTATTTTAAATAAGCAGAAGCTTAATTTTAGGTGCGCTGACACCTGTCAGTCTCTTAATTTATGAGTATCCGAAGTGAAAGGAAATAACTTCTGCTCACCAAGAATGAAACTAAGTTTGAGGCATTTATGTTAGGTATGTATCATTAAATCCTTCCAAAATATGCCAGAAATATATTTTAACTTGTTATCAGCTTAGCCATATTTATATGTAAGTTTCTCCACCTATATTACAAAAATTAAAAGTATCTTCACTTTTCTAAATTTTACTTGTATTGAAATTTATTTTTGTTTACTCAGTTTTAAAAAAGTCATTAATACAGAACTTCAGATGAATCAAATGTTTAAAACTACAGGCAAATCTTTCCTACATAACTCCATTATGTTTCTTTTTTTTTTTTTTTTTGAGTTGGAGTCTCACTGTGTCACCCAGACTGGAGTGCAGTGGCACGCTCCCAGCCACCGCAGCCTTGACCTGCTGGGCTCCAGTGATCCTTCCACCTCAGCCTTCCAAGTAGCTGGAACAACAGGCACGCACTACCATGCCCGGCTAATTTTTGATTTATTGTAGAGACGAGATCTCACCAAATTGCCTGGGCAGGTCTTGAACACTGCGGGTTCAGGCAGTCCACTAGCTTCAGCCTTCCAAAGTGCTGTGATTACCCATTATGTTTCTAAAAGATAAACAAAACAGAAGTGATTTGAAATCCCTTAAAGTTCTGTGGTTTTTAGCTGACTGTAACTTCTTTACTATAATTAAGATTTTAGACAAATCTTTACATACTTGAACAAAAATTTAGTATTATATTATTAGCAATTCTATAATAATTTTTGAATGTCTGTAACGAAACTCTTCAGTTGTTTTAATGTTTGGTTATTTTTATATTAATGGTAACAACATTCTAGTTACAGTTTCTGAAAAAAAATTACCACTGTTTGTGGTAGTGATAAAAGATATCAAAAGTTTTGTTTAGTTTTTAAATAATATTCTATAACTGCTGCTATTGTACACTTTTAAGATACATAGAATTTCATAATATGCATTATAATTCAAGCTGGCTATACTAGTAAGATTATCTAAAACTATGCCAATAATAAAAAAGCAATTTTACCCATACAAGAGGAAAATTCAAGAATGGTGCCCATTCATATTAAATTTATATCAACTTTATAGCTCTTTTGTCATTGTGACATATTTATGAGGCTGTTAACTTTTAATTGCCCGGGGGTTAAAATGTACTTGATGTGACCCTTACATACTAAGTCAAGAGCATACGAGTTACACTGCACATATGCCATTCAGAAATAATATTAAAATTTAGCTTCCTATGCTTAATAAATGTCTATTAAAAAGATGGCCACTTAATCTGTCTTAGAAAATAAAAGGTACCATATAAAAGATATAATTGAATAGTATAACTGAAATGCCAAATTTAATATTATCACTGACATGTAAACAATAATGCATCTGAAGAAAATAAAAATATTTTGCCCCAGAACATATTTCTTTGGCGGACTTTGAGAGTAGACTACTCAGTGATCCTGCTGACAGCAACAGCCCTGCAGAGCTGGAATTTGCAACTGCAGAGAATCTGCATTGATACAGCCCCACTTTCTCTGAGGCCTTCCTTCTAGATTTAAAAGAGATTAACTGAGAGTCTGACACCTTTATAGAACTGAAAGAAACATTTCTCTCTGAGGGCTGCTTCCTGTGAGGTTTTGTCTATATAACCACAGCATCAGGCCTCCTCTTTTCTGGTTCCCATAAACTGCTTTGCTACACAGTTCAAGTCCACATTCTTACTGTACTTCAAGATGGTATATGAGCTTCTGAACCCCATTGGAGGGGTTAGATAATCATTTTGTGGTGATACACTGTGCGTGTATTAATAAATGTGCATGCCTTTTCTCTAATCAATTTGCTTTTCGTGAGCTGACTTTTTGGTGAAAGGAAAGATTTTCCTTGGCCCCTACACATCCCTAGACTTATTTTAAAATATTACATTGGCATTTAGTAAAATCAGACTTTTTTTCCAAAAAAGTGTTTGCATTTCTTACCTAAAAAAATTAAGAGAAAACTCAAACTCAACTAAAGGTTACATATTTTCTTGGTCATTACCCAAAATCTGATGCTAAAAAAGCAGACTGCTCAAAAAAATAACGTCATGATGCACTAGGGTTTGATATTAGCGAATAATGAAAGATTTATTTGATTGGTCTTTTATGTATTGTTAATGATATTTGCAGAAAGCCAATGTTTTTGACTCTTCAAAAATATCTATTAACTTTAAATCCTATTAAGTTTTGTTTTGTTTCAAAAAGAGAGAGAAGTTTATAACCTCTTCTTTTCTTGAAGTAAACATTGCAAGGTTTAACACTGTTGTTCTTATTTCTTGTTTTATCCTTTTCTGCCTCTCTCTCTCTCTCTCTCTCTCTCTCTCTCTCTCTCTCATTCTCTCTCTTTTCTCTCTCTCCTGACAGGTACATATGAAACAAAAGTGATATTTTGCTGTGGTACATAGCATCTCAGTTGCAAATGCAAATATATATAGTATATATATGTATATATGTAATTTATTTTATTCCCATATTATGTCCTGTGTGTGTTCATAAGTCGTTCCAGCAAATAGGAAGACTCTCGAATGATTATCAAATCTATTTTATATATTAAAGGTTCTCAAACTTTAGGATGCACCAAAATCACCTGTAGAAGTTATGTAAACACAGATTGTTCATCAGTAACTGACAAAGAAAGTCAGAATTTGCTTTCTAAAAGTTCCTGGTGCTGATTGAGGTAGGGTAGCTAGTGCAGGTTAGGCATAGATAGATACATCTCCTTTGGGCAGGTTTTAGAAAGCATCCAGACATCCTGTAAGCAAGCCGAACAGCCCTGAGGGCTGCAATGGGACTTCAATGTAAACTCTGAGTTCACCTCACTGCATCAGCTGCCAAAGGAAAACTCCGTCAAGGGGGTTCCTAGACTAGGAATCAAAAGGCCATAGAAATGATAATAACAGCACCCCTCCACCTATCAGAGACAGAGAGATTTCACTCTCAAGAGTGATGGTTACCTGGGCTTCACCCTCTTTAGCATATCAAACGTAGTGAAGGTATATCAGGCATTTTGTAAAAGGTGAAAAGTACAGTTTTCTTTTGTCCATTTCAGCTCTGGCATGCCTTTCTTTCTCCTCTTTTTTCTCTAACAAACTTTATTTTGAAATTTTGTTGGCCCTTCTAAAATCAATCTTAGGGTTGAGCCACAGAATTCCTGAGTTTGCACTGTACCCCACCAAGCATCAGTGGCAATGTTGTTAGGTAAAGGGAAATAAATTGAGATTTGAAAGCACTGTCCCATAGCTCTGCCTACATCCTGAATTAGGAAATACAATTGATTATATGGAGATATTTTTGACCCAATGCAATGAATCATTAGTAAAGACTTTGGGACTGAATTCCCATTTTTCTTTTTATTTGATATAAAACATTAGCAAATGTGTCAGTGACCAATGTATTGTCTCTCAGGTCTAAATCTACCCTTCTTTGCTCTGTTTTTTGATACTGTAACAGGACATGTAGTTCATTCAGTTTCCCTTCCTTTAGTCCAGGAGCCCATGGATTTTGGAGCAGAAAGTCCAGTGTTTATGATAAAAATCAAACTCTGCAAAAAATTTAAAGAGGTAATTTGGAATTAAATATGAGTGATCAAGGCCCGAGGCACAGTTCTAGAAGGTGCTGAGAACATGTGCCCCAGGTGATTGGGTTGCAGCTTAGTTTTATACATTTTAGAGAGACAGAAGTTACAGGCAAAAACATAAATCAACAAATGTGAGTTTTTTTCATTGTTTGGCATTAACTGGGTCCAGAAATGTGGAGCACCTCCAGGTGGGAAAGGGGGCTTACATATCATAGGTGGATTCAAATTTTTTTTTTTATGGACAATTGATAGAGTTAAACTCTCTCTAAATAATTTGAAATCAGTAAAATGGATGCTTAAGATAAGGAGGTTGTAAAAGCCAAGGTTCTTCTATGTCCATGAAGCTTCTAAGAAGTAGGCTTCAGAAAAAATAAGTGGCACCTGTCTTAGTAGTCACACTCTTCCTAGGGAAGGAGATTCTTTACAGATGCAAGTTTCCCCAAGAGAGGGCTTTGCAGCTTCATCTCAAAATATGAAGGGGAACCCCCTCAAAAAACTAATTTTTTTTTTTCTTTGAGAGCAGGCTTCTTGTAGTACCATTTTCCTTTTCTGGAGATTATTTCAATGTGTTTGAGCATTTCATGGTGGATGATTTATAAATACACCTGCCCAACCTTGTTGAGAGTTCAGCAGTTTTGACCAAAAATGACGTGACCCTTAGGACTTACCGTCCCTGTTCACCTGATCGCTCCCCAACCGACTATTTCTTATTTCCCTGATGAAAAAAGTTCTCAAAGGGAACTGTTTGCTGATGTGGAAAAGATGAAACAAAAAAGGTCAGAAGCACTAAAAGACATCACAACTGACAAGTTCAAAAACTGTTTTGAGCAGTGGAAAAAGCATCTTGATAAGTGTATTGCATCAAACGGAAAGTACTTTGAAGACAATTGAAGTATAAACACATACGAATAAATACACAATTTTTAATAAATAAAGTCCATTTTGAGGCGGTCTTCCCTTGTATGTCAAATAAACATATTTTGGAGTAAAGTATTTGTATTTCCTTTAGGGCTTGCTACCTGCCACATGATGCTTCACCAGAGTCAGATTGAAATTCAGTGTCTTATTACCACAGAATCTGTTTTGTTAGTCCGATGATGTCTATTTTAAAGTGAATGCTGGTCAGTTGTGCCTGAAACTCCACAAGGGGGTGGGTATAATGAGGTGTGTCCAACTTCCTTTTCTGTCATGGTCTGCAATTTAGCTTTTCAGGTTTCCTTTGGCCCAGAGGGGGTCCATTCCATTTGTTGAGAAGCTTAGAATTTGCTTTTGGCTTATGCTATAAGCATCAACCCTGCGGCCTTCAGAGAATGTCCCTGCAGCATTTGCTGGCTTCCTTGTGTACCTGACAGCTGCTTCCACAGCAGTTCTACCCCACAGACTTAGCGAGCATGACCCCATTGTGAGGCAGTCCGACTGAGTATCTCTTGTGGGCCAGTTCCCACTTGCTCAAAGACTCTGCCAGTTTCCTTGGACACTGGCAGGCTTTGTGTTCTAGGGGTGATTGTGTTTCGTGGAGAAGATTGGAATTAAAGCCTGGCTGGTTGGGAGTGGGTGTCTTCTCTCCACTACTTAGCACCTTCTGACCATGCTTCTCAGCCTAGAGGATTATTTCCTTTATTTATCTTGCATCTTCTGGTCTGTAAAAGAAAATAGAACCTCAATGAGACACCCATACCATGTAGTTTAGATGTAGCTAGGCAAGTTTTCTAGGTAGGTTTAATTTAGATAACTGAGAAACGGTAGTTAAGCATCTTGGTGTCTTTCATTTTTGGTATATGTCCTCTAGCAGATTGGCCAGGCATATCAGACTTGACCACTTTTTGTATTGGAATGTGAAACTACTAGTGCAGTAAATCACAAAAACAATAGGGTTACTCCAAACATAGACACGATGTTCTAAGAAAAGACCAAATCTAACTAGATAGTAACTTTCATTATTTAGAAGGTCCTTGTGACTTCAAAAATTTGAGAGATAGGAGTCAAAACTCATGGCTAGATACCTACAGCCCTCTGCTCTTAGTTCATGGAATAGTTTGTTTAGTCATTGTTGTAACATAATATAAAGCTCCATTTCAAAGATGAGCACATGCTCTTCCAGCATGTCTTTTCTTACTAATAAAATTCCGTCTTAAGCTATTCTTTGAATTTGGTCTGAAATCCCTTTCTGTGGTGGAGTTGATAACTCGCGGAACAGCCTCACCCATACCATCCAACATCATCAGCACCCCAACTCACTATGCCAAGGAGAAAGTTAAGCTTGAGAATGGAGTCACCAATACTGCCTCTCTTTTGTTCCTAAACTGATAACTATAATTTCACAACCCTGTGTCATAGCCTCATTTCACCTGCTCTCTCTTTCCACATGTTTATTTTATCTTATGTAAAATGTAGATTTACTGAGTGGAAGACCACACAAAGGTAACTTTTTTTCTCTACTCCCTTTTTTAGCATGTAAAATGTAGATTTGCTTAGGCTATTCTGTGCCTCACAGAGATGTATCCACATGCCTCAGTGTCTACTCTCATTCTCCCCACCCACTTGCTTTTTCCCTTTTAAACACTGACTTTTTTAAAACCCCCTTTGGAAAAAGCATAGGTCAAGATACTCCTACGACTTGTATATTTTCCTGGGTGGGTCCTCAATCTTGGCTAAATAAACCTTTCCTGATTGAGATCTGTCTCAATCTCTTTTTGGTTAAAAGGTACCATTAGAATTTTCTTTCACTATTTTTAGGAGTCAATCACCTTTTATTGGTTAGCAATCCATATGAACATTATTAAATTTCCCTCCACAATTAACTAGAGATGTTCCTGTCTTCTGGTCAAAACCTAGCTGATATATCCTGATTAAAAAAACAACAAAAAACTATCTTTTCTTGCTTTGCCAGTGAGCCTCCTTATTAAGATATTCTGACTGTGAAATAATGAGAAAAAATAGGCTGAGCACACTTTAGGATATACTTATTTTTAAGTGATAGTTTAAGAAACAACTGAGGAACACAACTTTGAAAACTGTTTTAGTGAAGTCTTTCATGATCTGGGGACTAGTTGCAGATACCTGAAAATGGTGTCTACTTTTGATGTGGCCATAAGATACCATCTGCATTTCCAAGTCAACTTTTGATAGTCTGTGTTGTGCTGAGCCCCTGTCAAAGGATTTCTGGGCAGCTGGTTCTGCTGGGCTTCACGGTGATATGTGCAGCAGGGAGGCTCCGGGGAGAGATGAACAAACTGACTGTTTCCTAACTTGTATCCTCTGTGCTCTCATATGGCTCCTGCCTCCTTCTTTCCTGGTAGCATTGTCCTAGCAGCACCATTTCTTCTTCATGTGCTTTCCACTATCACTTGCTGGTTACTAGCCTCATCAAAGACATCATATGCTTAATGGCGGTATGGGCCCAGCCCCCAGGGATGTCTCCTCCAAGACCAGCCACATCACAGCCAAGCAATATCTGTTCCTCTGAGGTCTGAGTTTCAACTCTGTGGGGCTCTTTGCCAAGTACCTAGATTTTAATAAGTCTGTCTCCTCTTTCCTTTGTTCTACTAAATGCTTGAGTGGTAGCTGTCTTCCTCTAGGTGTTTTTGTTCTTGGTGATAATTTAGGGTTATATTTATTTATTTATTGCCCTTAAGTTAGTTGGTTGATAACTTCATACTTGATTAACAATTTCTTACATATGATTTTTTTTTTGTTTTTTAAATATCCGGTATAGTTTATGTCCTATGACTGGACCTTGACAATAACAGAAATCATGGCTAGGAGTCATCCCAAGAAGCAGAATCTAAGATATAAAGTGGCAAGTTGGGTTTAATTTTGTCCTCCTGCCTGAACAAAGCTAATTCCCTTGCAAATTGGAAATGAGATGTGAGCAATTTATGACATACAGTGACATTCTGACTAATCAGATTTCTTCCTCCTACTAATTGTGGTGAAGTCTCCAAGGAAGTAAGTCTCATGGGTCACTAGGCAGCTACTGCATGTGTCTATTATGGCAGGGACAATGTCTACAATGACTATCGTGTGGGATATATTATTATCAGTGCACTGGAGTACACATACACATTTGAGGTTTTTAAACTATCACCTCAAATTATAGTCAGACTTAGAGTATGTACAACATTCCTAAAAGATTTCTTTATTTTTTTTCAGACACAGAGCCTAATATACTGAACATTTTAAAAATTTAATTTTACTTATTGCAGAATTAAAACATAATTTTAATTAAATGCTTCAACAAGTATCATTTATAAATGTATAGCATTTTTTAAGCAAAAAGTATGAACCCTAAATTTTGAATAGGACATTTGATTGCAAACAGCATTTCACTCTCATGTATGTGCGTATTCATACTTCCTGTACTTGAAAACATAGTAATAATCACACCTAAGGATTTTCCCGCCAAGAAAATCCTCATTCTCCCTAATATCTACCCCAGTTAGTCCTAGTTCCTATTAAACTTCTATCTAGGGTTATATATTTGTATCTTCCAGTAGGGAATGTAAAAGCCTAATGCAAAAAATGTGGTTTATACACAAAAATAATTAAAATATTTTGCTAATTTATATTGATAGAACACTGAGAAATATGAGTAGGAAAGAACTTCAAAGATATTAGAGAGGATGAACAATAAAACTAAATTCCACTGAATATATCTATAGGGATGTATTTATCAGAAATTCTGGATTTAATCTGTTTGCTCTTTCAACTGCAAATCGCTCTAATGGCTTACTTGTTTGGTTGACTGAAATTTGCAGTTAGCACTGGCCTATGTTAGTGACATGGACATGCTAAAATTTTTTCTGACTTAATGTAGAGGATGGAATCTTAAGGCTTAAGGAGATTTGAAGGTTGGAATGGATTTTTTTCCGTGACCCACACGATATACTCATGGTCTACATCTCATCAGAGTTCACCCAAAACATTCCTTTCACAAGACATTGAGAACCCATTAAGCTCTATGGTGGCTGTGCTTTAAAGGATTGATGGTAGAGATGCTGCCATTCACAAGGGCTTCCTGATTTCAGTGGGGAGGATGTTATTCCAGAATTGCACTGGCCAATTGCACCTCTTCACTTCAAGAGATGAAGTGGCAATTGCTGTCATGGACAGTTGGTGATCGATATTCTTTGGTACATAAGGATTGCAGTGGAGACAAATTAATCTCTATGTCTGAAGAAAAGAAAAAATAGGTAAGCAGCCAACTAAAATGTCACCAGATATATAAAACTCCAGGACTAACTAAAAACAAGAAAAACAAACTTATGTAATCAAAATGGGTATTTCCTATTTTATGCCATGTTCCAGATCATGTATTAGTAGGTAGATCAAGTTCCTCTTGGATGAACAGAAAGTTGTGTTCCCTTTTCTTCCGCAAGCATATATTGTAATGACCTGAGGTCGTTTTCTTGAGTGGCCATGTATCAACATAATGGGAATGCCCAGTCTTATTGCGGATTACTAAACATTGCCTTTGAAGTGGTACTGATTCTTGAAAACCCAAAGTGTGATCTAGGTCAATGGATCAAAGTTGAAGCATAGGAGGTTTCAGTGGAAGAGTTCTGGTTGGAGTTCAAATCACAGTGGGTCAGTGACAGGTTTCTATAGTGGCTTTATTCTGTAATCATTTCCAAGGCAATGAATGGAGAATTGAAATAAGCATACATGGGAACACACAAAAAGAACATTTATGTACAAACGTCTAAATGGAAAGACCTAGAATGTTTCTTTCTTACTAAGTTGGCAACGTGAAGGTAATACTCCATCTCTGGAAGAGTTGTGCAGATGAGTACCACCGTCAAGGATATAGAGATATCTACCACATCACCATTCAGCTTTTCAGTTTGTCTGTTCAAAAATCATTTCTCAGAAAAGTTATGAATTATTGTGAACTTAATTAAGTGGAAACTCCAATTTCAGTTGCTATTTCAGATGTAAGTCCCCAACACCTGATATTTAACTGACTTTTTTTTTTTTCTTCATAAAATTTCATCAGAACTACCATAAACTACTTTACCAGGCCTACTCAACTGTATACTTTTACAGTTTTGCCTCAGTGGTACATCGTTTCTTCTGCTTCCTCCCACAGCACAATCTGGAGAAATCTTGATCACCTTGAAATTCCCCATAACATTATGCTGGATCATTTTATAGTTGAGCTATACTAATTAGAACAAATAAGCAGAAAATGCAAGTAGTTTAGATATCATAGTACTCTAGGTGCTATGCTATAAAATCTCTCATAGATTAATAGATTAACCTAGTGATGTTTAGAGATCTACAGTCACAGCCATGTTTCCAACAATCCAAGAATCTGCATCTTGTGGGGTAATTCTCTCTCCAGGGAAACATAAGTAATTGCATCTTGAACCACCAAACAGAACCAAAGAATGGTTGCTCAGTGGGCCATTTTGGATTTCAGAGGCAACATATAACACTTTAAAGGTGCTATTTAAATCAACGCATCAAATAACTGATAAAGTTGCCAACTTTCAATGAAAATTTGAGAAAAGAAACGTGTGTGGACTTAGATGTTATTCATCCAGTCACATTGTTTTTCCTGCAAATGCTTTCAATCTCATAATTAATTTCATGGTAGAAGGTATGCAGCTGTCGGCGCACATATCTGAGATTTGCTTAGCATTATGTTTTCATTCAGAAGCAACTAAATGAATTGCCCAGCAAAATGTCTGGCTGAAAACCTGATTATAGCACTGGTTGGTGAAAAGACCCAGAGAATATGAGATTCAACATTACAGGATTTAGCATATGCTTAAAACAGCAATCAATTTACAAAGGGAGACTTTCAAAAAGGAGAACTCACTCTTCCCCAAAACAAGACTTGGATCTCTTCTCTAATCAGAAACCCTCCAATTGAGGCTCTGGTTGAAAAGAAAGTAAATATGAAAGTTTTAAATGGCAGCTGGGTCTTAGTATCAGTTATAGAAACAAGGAATTTAGTACCTATAGGAATAGTCAGATGAGACAGTAACTGAATTTTAAGAACAGGAAAATAGTAAATACTAAGGTCTTTGAAAGAGTAGTATGTGTGTCAAAGAACAGCAGAAAAATTGAGTAATCACTGAACTGAGAGAAAAAATTGGAGATATCAAATAAGAGAAATAAAAGGAAGACCAAAAGATTATAATAGGGATTCATAGGTCATGGACATCCAAATACACCATGACTTAGGGTGGAAATTGATGAACATTAGAGGGGTTCTTGCAGCACCTCAAAAATTATAAACACCTTCTCACTGAGCAACCTAACTCCATTTTATTCTGTAGACATAGTCATGCTTGTGTTCAAAGGTATGTGTGACAGGGTGTTTACAGCAGAATTGATTACTATAAAAATATAAACAACCCAGATGTCTGGCTGAAAATAGTATACACACATTAATGAAATTCATCATAGCCTTTATAAAGGACAAGAACTTCTTAATTTTTAATGATGTGGAAAACTCTCTAAGGCCCTTCGTTAGGTGAGAAAAAATGAGGTGCAGGGAAACATACTATTGCTTATTTGAAAATATGCACACATGTATGTGTACACACATATACATATACATAAACAAAATAAATATGAATAGTCTTTATCCCTGAATAAGAAAAGTATCTTTTCCTACCCTTCTTGTATGATAGAAACACAACTTGCTAATACTCATAATAATGAAAAAAATGACAGAGATTTTTAAAAAATTAAGTAAATATAAGAAAATTAATATACTATAATGTTATTTTCTTATATCTATATCTATGAGTGTATGTATATATATATATATATATATATGTGTGTGTGTGTATAGTGTCTAACACCTTGTAATTGGGCACTAAATAGACTGCTTTGTTCTTCTGGTTTTGTCTATTACTGGTCCAAAAGGAAGTCTAAAGGGCCCTTGATATAACTAGAGTTATATCTAAATATATGCTACTGAAATTTGCACAGACATTAAAACCTAGTTCAAAACCCTTTAAACTGGCAGGTTATAAAGTGCAAAGTCAAAGTATTCAAAAAAAAATGTAGGCAAATTTGAAAGCATGAGGAAATCAATTTCTTATGTCAAGGATTTATACATGTTGTAGAGAATTTCTAATTAAGTCCTTTAAAGTTTTTTGCTCTGTTCCATTTTTCCACACCTTTGAAGAATATCTTTGAACATATTAAAAGTAAAATGTGACTGCTATTGTTAAAAAAAATAAATATAACTATTTTGACTAAGCACTAAGTTGTATAAATTATTTATGGACATTGGATCTGCAACTTAATTTATTTACTTTTATTCCTCTCCTTTCAGCATATTGTCCTTGATTACTATTACAAGGTCTTGAACACACTATTTCTTCATAAAATCAGAAAGTTATGAGGCAGGCTATAAGCTATTTTACATTGTGTTGTACCTGACGAGAATGTGACAATGCTAAATTTATTCATTTATATGCTATAAGTTGTGTACCATGGTTTCCCATAAGTATTATTTCTAGAAACTGTTTGTTCTGTATAATTGGAAACAAATTTAAATAAAAATACCCTTAAAATACTCACAAGTTTAACATAATAATATTGTCTCATCCTATATTTATAACTTTTCCATATGAAAAATGTATCATTGAGAAAACCAATCTTAAGAATCTAGAGATACATAATGATTTGAGCTTATATAAAATCCTAAGCTTCTATTCTTGGGGTTCTACTTTCCTATTTTTGCAATATATTTGAATACTAAATCTAATGTATTATTTTATTTAAATTTAAAGCAATTGCAGATATTTCTGTTATCAAACATAAAAATTAAAATTGAAAAATGTACTTTATCTGATAACAGAATGTAATAAAATATTTATATTACACTTTACATTTATATTTTTATATCATTGGTACCATAGCAATAATATATTTTATATGTAGTAGTATGTTAGTTTAATTTTCTCTTAAGATTTAATCATCCTATTTTAGCCTTGGTTATGTGTAGATTACCAGCTGGTGAAGTCTGAAGTGATTATAGCAGATATACAGTTATTATTATTTTTTTAATTTGTATTTTAAAGATGTGGGGTACAATTCAGGGTTAGGTACGAATGGTCATTGTACAGGTAAAATTTGGGCCTCACTTTGGTTCCCAAGTCACCTGATTTGTGATCAAGTACCCTTATTGATGAAGTGTGC
>CAUYQG010189366.1:0-60886 GCA_963574415.1 Tarsius wallacei | reverse complement strand
TGCCTGAGCCCGCGGGTTCGAGACCCGCCTGGGCAAGCAAGACCTCATCTCTACAATAAATCAAAAAAAAAAATCAGCCGGGCATGGTAGCACATGCCTGTAATTCCGGCTACTCGGAAGGCTGAGGCGGAAGGATCGCCAAAGCCCAGTGGGTCGAGGCTGCAGTGGCCAGGAGCGGCCACTGCACTCCAGTGTGGGCGACAGAGTGAGACTCCAACTCAGAAAAAAAAAAAAAAAAGAATCAAGTGGGATCTGTCAGCTCCATTGGGCTCTGCATTGAGACCGGGGGTGGGGTGGGGTAGTCTTTAACTCCTGCATCATAAGGACTAAAAAAGGGATTAAGGGAGAATGATAGATTATATCTCAGTTTCTTAAATAAACTTCTAATTTCTTCCCCCCAGGAACTGGTGAAAAACCTTTTACAAGCCTGACCTGGTTATGCTCCAATTCCTCATTTAACATTGGTCTGTTTCTGTTGACTCTTTGGTGATCTTTTTGCTCTCTTATTCCATTCTGGAATGTGCTGTGGGGGCTACCTCATTGTGTTAATGATTGCCCAGAATTTTCAGTCTTTGTATCTGCAACTTTCCCAATTTTGGGATTCGAATAGCAGGTCCTCATCCTCAGGGTTGCCTAGGAGGGTTTCTTCTTCCTATATCCCTTCAGCACACTTGCTGCCAGTTGCTGCTGGCTCTGGGCTGGGACGATTTACCCATGTGCCTGGCTTCCCAGTTTTCTGCCTGTGTCTGCTTCAATCTGGCTACTGCATTGGTACTTTGATCTTACATCCAGTGGAGGCCCATTCTGTGGAGGTTGGAGGGGAGTGATGAGCAGCAGGGGCCAAATAAAATACCTATGAATCAAAATGTGGTTTAGGTACAACCTCATGTGAAAATGGACTCTCAGAGCAACTCTGTGAAAAAGAACAGGTAAATGCAAAGAGAGAAGATACAACCAGTGACAAAAATGATGCACTAGGAGGCCAACAAGCAAATACACAATGTGCCTCAAAATCTGAGCCAGCAGGTAAGTGACTGACTGGGTTTGCACAAGTGTGGAAGGGCTGAGGGCCCCTGGCTGGTGACAGAGGAATGGATGAATGCACAATACAAGGGGGAAAATCACACAGACACAGAGAGGACAGAAATGGAGTCTGATAATCATACATGATGAGAGTGATACGCAGGATGAAAGATAGAAAGCAGAAACTGAGGGACAATAAAGAAAGGGTGGCAGAGCCTCACAGGGAAGAGAGACAGACTTATAAGACAAAAGACAAAAGTTAGAGAGAGATTGGCCATGGAAGCAATGAAGCAGAAACACTTTCATGGGGTGGAAGCAGCAATATGCAGATAGAGCTATAAGTAGAAACATGAGAAGGAAAGAGAAGCCGGGTGAGGTGTAACAAAATGAAAATAGGGCAAAGCAAGGCCTCATTGGGTCTCAGCTGTAATCTCTTTCATCTTCAGAGTCCTGTGAACAAGTAGCTGTCCAAGTGAATAATGGAGATGCAAGAAAGGAGATGCCCAGCCCATTGCCTTGTGATGAAGAAAGTAATTAATTCTTACCTTGGAAACTTGTAAAGACCTAAAAAACTCCAAGTTATAATCTTTTTTATTGGTGTTGTTCAGCATGTCACTGGCTTATATGCCAACTATTTCAAACAGAATTTTGGAAATTATAACTTTTTGTGTCATTACAACATCTATACGTGGTAGGCAGAATAACTGGCATTACCCTTGTTTTATAGATGGGGAAACATAAACATGTAGATGTTTAAAGGTCTTTTACAACGTCACATGGATAATTAAAGGTAGAGTCAGCACCAGAATCCTAGATGCCTGAATCTCAATTTATGAATGTATCTTTCCCTAAGAAGGAAGAGTGGAAATCATAATTAAACATATTTGCGGTGTTAGTTGTTATAGGATTTATGGTTTTTATTAACCAGTAACTGTTTCTCTTCTGTGGATTTTATGAACAAAATTTGGAGATACACACTTGGTATAATGTCAAGTAAGACAACTCAATGTAAAAATGTAAGCTTTTTTCTTACGAAAGACTTCTTTTGTTTGCTATATTTTTCACAAGTTAAAAAAATGTTTAAAAATGTATTTTTAAAAGAGAGTTTCTACCATCTATTTTTAATAGATGTATACTGTCCTGAGTATTAGAGGTCTATTTGTTATATATAGAAATCTTCCAAACAGGTTCTGGGTTGACAAGGGAGGTTGAGAGGGATGGAGAGCAAGGAGGGAGGCGGAGAGAGGGCTCTGATCCACACAACCATTCAGGGATCCATCTTCAATCATTGCCCTGGGCAAGAAACAGAAGCAGAAGCAATGTGTGTGATTTTTGACAGCAAGGTTTCTCAGTGAGTAAGAAAGCAGGATTCATTCAAAGTAGGGGTTTGTTATAACACTTTATAGCTTCAGCAAATTCTTAGGAGAAATAAAGTTTCCTATTAACTTTACAAATGGCATTCTCTGTTATTCCAGGTTCACGATGGCAGGACAGATTTTTACTTTTTATTTTCTCGTTTTACTTTCTATTTTTCACTGAGCATATAGTGGCTTATCAAAGGACTTTGAAAAAAAATCTCATTTTAACTTGACAACAATTGTGACAGGTAGGCAGAATAGATTGATAGCCTTGATTCATACATGAGGAAACCAAAGCACACATGTGTTTAAGGCCCACCCTGCTTCCCTTTTCACAATGCCAAGTAGAGAATTAAAAGAAGAGTTTGAATTACCTTCTCTGATTTCTAGAGCTCATTTCCATAGGTGTTATTTTCCTCAGAAAGGTTGAGAAAGAGAGAGAGAAATGATGATCACCACATCATTTTGTATGATTTAAATCCTGACTGTAAATTATGTGAAATGTCAAGATTAACCACTTTTTAAAGTACACATTCCTGTTTTCCTTTCATTGCTTTATAGATTCCATGAATACCGGGAACACTTCTACTTTGAAGATGCATACTAGGAAAAGAGGTATGTTCAAATCAGGATTTTTGGTGTACAAATGAACTTTAGAAATTTCTACAAAATATTCAATCCAATTGTTTGTGAAATCATTCACAAGTAAAATAATACATTTTAAAGAGTTCATATTAATATTTTTTTTTATTAGAGTAGGCTATGTCATACTATATAGAACCTGAACGTTTGTAATTGCTAAAATAAATAGAAGTTGATTCTTGCTTGTGGGACAATCTATGGTGTTCCAGGTCATGAGTGAGACTGGGGGGAGTGGTGGGAGAGAGGATAGGGTGCTGTGTCCCCCAAAGTTATTCAAAGACCTAGGATGCTGGGGGCTCTACTATCTTCAATATGTATCTTCCAAGATGACACTAGGTGAAAGAATAAGAGTCAGAAGAGATGGTTAGAAACAAGTAGGAAGGGTGAGAGGCAGAAGGGTGAGGTGTAGGAAAATGGCAAGTGAGATGACAAAGCAGAACTGTCCATTATGGGCAAAGTTTTTTCTATTTTTGGCAATAGCGCTGCAGCCACATTAACCACTGCAGGTGAGATGCTTCTGAGAGTCACACCTGGGTGGCCTCAAGTGAGCCTGGTCCTACCCTTGAGTTCCTGGACCTTCCCAGGTTGTCCATAGTATTCTTATGTGATTTCTTTTGGTGTGGGCTCTTTGGGAATCCACTAAGATCTCCAAGGTATTTCATTTCTTTGTTCAGAGGTCAGTAGGGGTTACTCTTTGCATGTGAGTGGTAGAGAAATGTCCCAGGAAGCCTCTAGCTCAGCACCAAGAAGTGGTTTAGGTAAGGAAGATACCAAATGGTCACCAACAGGAGCTTTAAATCTCCTGATTAGTTTTACTCTGATTGCAATTCATATTATCTGGGTACCGGTTTTCTGCTATTGTAACAGAATACCTGAGACTAGGTAATTTATAAAGAAAAGACATGTTCTGGAGACTGGGAGGTCCAATATCAAGATGCTGGCCTTCTTTCTATGTGTCATCCCTTGGCAGAAGGTGAAAAGTGAAGAGAGCATGAGAGATGGAGGGAAAGAGTGTTGAACTCATCCTTTTATCAGAAACCCACTCTCCAGTTAACTAACCTATTTCTGGGATAACCACATTAATGAAAGCAGAGCCCTCATGAACTGATCGCCTCTTAAAGGTCCTACCTCTCACTACTGTTGCATTGGGATTCAGCTTTCAACACACAAACTGTGGGGATACATTCAAACATAGCACTGGATATTTGAAGAAATGATGATAAACAATACATAATTTTAAACTCATGTTTAGCCAAATGAGTTCTATTGTCACTGAGTCACAAACTTGAAAAGGTCTTAAAACACAACTATTTAGAATTGACAGAAAGAATGTTTCAGATAAATCACTTTCAGACATATATAATAGTTTTGATACTTATTATTAGTTTATATAATGATTTTAAAAATAATTTTTCTCTTTGTTTTGCCTTTAAAAAAACTTTTTATAGAAGTGTGACATATATAACAAAAGGGATACGAACAGTAAGCATACAGATTATCACAAAATGAACAACCTGTGTGATTATTACAGAAGTCAAGAAATAGAATGTTACTAATCACCCCAGAAGCCATTTTGTGACCCCCTTAATCCCTAGATTCACCTTTCACTCAAAGACAAACACTATCCTGACTCTTAACTACAGGATCCAGCAACAACATGGATGAATCTCACAAATGAAGTTTAAGTAAAAGAAATCAGGCATGATTACTTTTTATAAATTCCATGTATATAATGTCCAACAGAAAAATTCATCTTTCATTGAAGTTTAGTACTTTAATAAAAATTCGCCAAAGTTTTTTTTTGTTCTGAGTTGGAGTCTCACTCTGTCACCCAAGCTGGAGGGCAGTGGCATGGTCTTGGCCACCTCAGCCTCAACCTGCTGGGCTCAGGCGATCCTTCTGTCTCAGCCTTCCAAGTAGCTGGAACTACAGGCACACACCACCATGACCGGCTAATTTTTTTTTTAATTATGGGGATGAGGTCTTGCCAAGTTACCCAGGCTGGTCTCGAACCCGTGGGATCAGACAATCCTGTCACCTTGGCCTCCCAAAGTGCTGGGATTATAGGCATGAGCCACTTTGCCTGGCCAATGTTTTTAACCATTCTACTGTTGATAGACCTCTGGGATTTTTCCAGTGTTGAGATGGAATAGTGCTGCTATGAATATTCTTGATCATCTGCATTTCTATTGATTATATTGCTAGATTATAGAGTATAAGTACAATTTTAATAGATTATGCCAAACATTTTCCAGTGTGATTGCATGAGTAGACATTTCTGCTGCTAGTTTATAAAAAGTTCCCATTTCTTAATGTCCTTGACAACATTTGGTATTGTCAGTTTTTTTTAAAAAGTCAATTTAGTAGATGTGCTGTGATTTCATTGTGGCTTTAATTTGTATTTCCCTATTTGCTAATGAGATTGAGCACTTCTATAGGTTTAAACTGACTATTTGGATATCCTCTTTTGTGAAATATCTGTTCAAATATTTTTATTTTTGGGGTTGACTGATTTTTTTTTTAGTTGAATTATAAGAGTCCTTTATATATCTTGGTTATGAGTTCTGGGTTGGATTAATATATTTCAGCAATCTTTGTCCACTGTTTAACTTGCATTTTCATGTTCTTACTGGCATCCCTGGGTGAATAAAAGTTCCTAATTTTAGTACTGTCCAGTACATGCATTTTTTTTTCTTTTATGGTTAGTGCATTTTAGGTCCTCATTCGGAAATCTTTCCCTACCCAGAGCTTATGAAGATATTATTTTATATCATCTGCTATAAACTCTATTTTATCTTTTATATTTTTATCTACAATCCACTTGAAATTGGTTGATGTGGAGTAGACTGTCTAGATTTTTTTCTCTCAAGATTTATTAGATGCAGGTATCCACATAACTTAATCCTGTCTCTGCCACACTGTTTTGCAGTGCTGCCTTTGTCGAAAATCAAATCCAAATGTGCATGAGTCTTTTCTTTCCACTGGCTTTTTTTCCTATCTTTGAGACAATACTACTTAATTAAAGTAGCTTTATAAAAGTCTTGATATCTTGTAGAGTAAGTCCTCCAATTTTGTTCACTTTTTTCAAATTATTCTTTACATTTCTTTGTATTTTCATATACATGTTAAAATCAACTGGTCAATTTCCACAGAAATGTTGTTGATATTTCAAATGTCAACATTGAATGATCTGTTTCTGTAGATGATTTTGAAAATAATTGACAATATTCGTCTTCTAATCCATGAGCATAGTGCCTTCTATTTATTCAGGTCTACTTTAATTTTTCTTAATAATGTTTTATAACTCTCTGTGTAGATTTTTACACATTATTTATTAATTTTTTTTTACCTCATATTCTCTTCAATACTATGGCAAAGGGTATATTTTAACTTTTTTTTTTTTGAACTGGAGTCTCACTCCATCGCCCAGGCTGGAGTGCAGTGATATGCTCACTGCCACCCCAGCGTCCATCTGCTGGGCTCAGGCGATCCTTCCACCTCAGCCTTCCAAGTAGCCAGAACTACAGGCGCATGTTACCACACCCGGCTAATTTTTGATTTATTGTAGAGATGAGATCTTGCCAAGTTGCCCGGGCTGGTTTTGGACCCCTGGACTCAGGCAATCCTCTCCCCTCGGCCTCCCAAAGTGCTGGGATTACAGGCTTGAGTCACCATGCCCAGCCTTATTTTAACATTTCATGCCATAACTGTTATTAGTATGTAAAATACTTTTTATTTTTTTAACTTGACACAGATTTAGAAAACCTGCTAAACTACTTATTAGTTTTAATAACTTATAAGTAGGTTGTCTTGGATTTTATATGTATACAATTATGTTATCTGTAAAAAATATTTCATTTCTTTCTTTTCTATTCCTTTACCATATATTTCCTTCCTTTGAATTTTGCATTGACAAAGACTTCTCATTTTTGAGGTCTTTGTTGAGTAAAAGGGGTCATAGCAGCACTTTGTCCTGATTTCAACTTCATAGGAAAGCTTTCAGCTTTCCATCATTAAGTGTGAAGTATGTTGTAGGTATTTTATGAAGGCCCTTTACTAAATTAAGAAAGTCTCCTCTAATTCCTAATTTGATAATAAAAAAATTATGAATCAATATTTATTTTTTCTCAAATGTTTTTCTGAATCTATTTGAATGCTAAACCAATCTTGGATTTTTAGTTTGGTCATAAGAATTATACTTTTTAATATATTACTGGCTTTATTTTGGAGAGTTTTACAATCATATCCATGATGAGATTCTTGTTTGAAAACATTAGGTTCTTGTTTTGACCTCATTAGAGGTTGAAATAATGATTATACTGGTCTCACAAAAAAGTAAGGAGTTATTTCTTCTGTTTCTATTCTCTGGAAGTGTTTGATATTGTTTGGTGTAGTATCTTCCTTAAATGCTTACTAAAACATACCAGTGAAACCATCTGAGCCTGAAAATTTTTTTGAAGAAAGTTCTTAAATTATAGATTCAATTTTGTTTGTTTGTTTGTTTTGAGTTGGAGTCTCACTCCGTTGTCCAGGCTGGAGTGCAGTGGCACAATCACGGCCACCTCAGCATTGACCTGCTGGGCTCTGGCGATCCTTCCCCCTCAGCCTTTCAAGTAGCTGGAATTACAGGCATGCACTATGATGCCCAGTTAATTTTTGATTTATTGTAGAGACGAAGTCTTGCCAAGTTTCCTGGGCTGGTCTCGAATCCTCAGGCTCAGGCTATCCACTTGCCTCTGCCTCCCAAAGTGCTGGGATTACAGGCTGAGCCACTGAACTTGACCATAGATTCACTTTTTAATAGTTATAGAACAAATTATGTTTTCTATTTTTGCATGTGCCCGTATTGTAATTTGTGTTTTCTTCATTTAACATTTCAAATTTTGGGGTATAAAGTTGATTTTATTATTTTCCTAAGGTATTTTAACATCTTTAGAAAATGCAGTTAATATTCTTTTTTTATTCCTAATACTTGTTTCTGTGACTCCTACGTTTTAAAAATGGCCAGTTTTGTTAGGAGCTTAAGTTTATACATTTTTTCAAAGAACAAACTTTTAGCTTTAATTTTTTTGATCCCTTTCCTGAAAATTTGTTTTCTATATCAGCTTTTTTTTTTTCTTATCTTTACCTTTTTTGGATTTATTTCACAATTATTTTATTTTATTTTGAGTCAGAGTCTCGCTCTGTCACCCAGGCTGGAATGCAGTGGCACACTCATGGCCACCACACCCTGGACCCATTGGGCTCAGGTGATCCTTCCACCTCAGCCTTCCAAGTAGCTGAGACTACAGGCGTGCACCACCATGCCGGGCTAGTTTTTTGTTTTATTGTAGAGATGAGGTCTCTCCAAGTTGCCCAGGCTGGTCATGAACCCCTGGGCTCAGGCAATCCTCTCACCTCTGCCTCCCAAAGTGCTAGGATTATAGGCGTGAGCCACCATGCCCAGCCCTTTTACTTTTTTTTTTTAAAGATAGAGTTAGAGCATTACTTTTTAGCCTTTCTTCTTTCCAAATTTATGCATTTAAGGCTATAATTTTTCCTTCTAAGTTTTGCTTTTCATGGATCTCCTAAGTTTTGATATGTCATATTTTTATTACCCTTCAAGGAATGTTTTCTTTTTGCTTTTAACTGTGATTTCTCCTTTGATGGGTGAGTTGTTTGAAATCCTTTTCTTAATTTCCACTCACATAGGGAGTTTTTTTTTAAATTGATTTTTAGCTTAATTTCTCTATTGTAGGAGAATATACTTGGCACAATTTCAGTTCTTGAAATTTGAGACTTGTTTTATGGCTCAAAATCAGTCATTTTTATATGCGTTTCATGTGTGCTTTAAAAAAACACACATTTGAAATTGCTGAGAATAGTGTCTTCTATATAGCAAGTAAGTTAAGTTTGTTACCTGCATGATCCAGATTTTCTACGTCCTTACTTATTGTTTGCTTGTTTTATCAGTGACTGAGGTGAGTTACAAGCTTCCACTTTGACAGTGGATTTGTTTATTTCTCCTTTTAATCTTGTCAATCTTTGCTTTATATATTTTGTGGCTATTCTGTTAGGTACAAATAGATTTAGAATTATTTTATCTTTTGTGTGAATTGAATCCTTTATCATTATGTAATGTCCCTCCTTTATTTCTAGTGAGGTTTTTTTTTTTTTTTACCTGAAAGTATACACCAGTGTAGGGAATGTACAGTTTTACCCTCTACCTGCTTTGATTTAATGCCTGGGGCTTATAAATTAAACTGACAAAAGATAGATTAATAGGAGAAAAAGCATACAAATTTTATTTGATGTTAATATTTTTACATGGCACAGGGAGCTCATAGAAAGAAGCAAAAAGCCCAAAGAAGCAATTTGACTGGAGGCTTATATACCATTTTAAAGAAGAGCAAGAACTTATGGAGATGTAAAGACAAAAGAAAAGGATTTGAGGTTGGGCATGGTGGATCATGCCTATAATTCCAGCACTTTGGGAGGCTGAGGTGGGAGGATTGCTTGAGCCCAAGAGTTTGAGATCAGCTTAGGTAACATAGCAAAACTTTGTCTCTACAAAAATAAAAAAAATAAGCTGGATATGGTAGTACACACCTCTAGTTCTAGGTACTCAGGAGACTGAGGCAAAAGGATCACCTGAACCCAGAAGGTTGAGGCTGTGGTGAGTTGTAAGCATGCCACTCCCCTCTAGCCTGAGTGATAGAGTGAGACACTGACTCAGAAAAAAAAAAAAAGAGAAAGAGAGAGAGTGAGAGAAAGGATAGGATTTGGGCTAAGGGTGGTAAATTACAGGAAAATGACAAGGAAATATATGGGGAAAACTAATTGAAGATAAGGATGGTTTTAGTAAGATTTGTTTGTATAGACTAATCTTGGCTTCAACTTTTCATCTCTGGGGATAAGAATGTTCTCCTCTTCCTGGTACCATGAGGGCACCTTTCTCACTGGAAACTTATAACCTGCTTTTAGGCAGAAAGGTGTAAGGAAGAGACATCTTCTTGCATCTGCTGTTTCTCAACTACTGAATGCACAAAATAATTAGTTTGCCAAAGTGGTATATTTTCATCCCCCTTACTAGTTTAAAATTTTTTTAGGAGTTTAGTGTTTGCATGTCATATATTATTTCATAGTTTTATTTTCAACGTATCTATCTTCATATTTTATGTGTCTCTTATAATCAGCTTATAGTTTTTTTTAAACTCTACTTTGAAAATGTTTGTCTTTTAATTGAAGTATTTGTTTTATTTAATTCTAATACAACTGCTGATATATTTAGATTTAAATTTACCATCTTTCTATTTGTTTTTTATTTGTCTTGCCTGTTTTATGTTGTTTTTCATCTTGTTTCCTTTTGGAATTAAATTAAAATTACACTATTATTGCTATTTTTGTTTATCAATATCTAACAAACTTTAATACTTTGATCACTTCCCAGACAATTTAAGGGTCTTAGAAATTGCTATTTCGTATTTCCTCAATTAATTTACAAATTTTATGGATATTAGAAATAAACTCACTTTGGGAAAAGCTACTTGGAAAAACGTCAATAAAACTCTTGATATCCATATGAAAAATATTTTTCTCTGCAAAAATATTTTTCCCTGTTTTCCATATACATTACAAATAGAAAATTATTTGTTTGAAAGATTCATATAATAGTAGTAGTAGTTATGCTACTTTTTATTAGTTAGGTTAGGCCATCTGCTCTAACAAATAGACTCCAAAATATAATATGTTCAAACACAATTTAAGTTTATTTCTTTCGAAGCAGTTTAAGGAGCCACAGGTTGGTTAGATGGTAGTGGCTTGCTGGGGAGCTCTACTCCATGTGATTATGCAGTCTTAGGCAGATGAAGTTTTTGGCACTCAAGGCTTCCAAGGGTATCTTTACTTTGGGGATTGCCATCAAATTCAAGGAAGAGGAAAAAGTATGGAAGAGTACATGTGGGAGGAGTTATGGACCAGCCTTGGAAGTAGGCACATCTCTTACATGGATGTTCTTTTAGCTAGATCTGTCATAGGCCACGCCTATTTGCAAAAGAACCTGAAAAATATAGTTTAGCCGTGTGCCTCGGAAGAAGCAGAAAATATAGTTTTGGTAAGCAATGAGCAATCTTTCCTAAACTTTGTCTTACCCTCAAGTATCCCCATTCATCCCACTTTCCACATGTAAAACCCATTTACCCTCTTTCCTCCTGCAGCTCCCTTACAAGAGATAACCCAAACTCCTATATAATTATTGCATACAGGTCAATATCTACTTTGTTTTTGTGAGGTACAGTCCTCTTTAACGGGTCTAGGTGATGTTCTTTATGTTTGGTGACCTTTTAATAAGATTATTTTCCTTTTTTTGACTCCCAGTGGACAGAATAACCCCAGTACAACTACTAGCTAGGAAATGGAGACACACAGAGGACAATGGTTTATTATTAATATACCAGGCTATTATGGGAGTATTCCTTGTTCTCTAGCAGTAGAGGAGATTCTTGATTCTGCTGTCTTGAAGGAATTCTTCTAACTCTGTCCCCCTTTTTAAAAAAATTTTCTCCTTCCATTTTCCTTGTTGGCCACATCTGAAGTGGCCCCAAGTGGCCACTGGGGAGTATGCTCTTCTTGAGCACTGAATATGTTCACAGCTTTCTTTCTGCTAGTTGAAGTTTGGGTGCCTAAGGGTTGTCTTAGGGCTTGAATAGTTAAAAGTACTTTTAGTCCAGATTCATGGTTCTTTAGGCAATTTTATTAAAAACTTGTTTGGCTTATAATTAATTCTTCTTCCATGAATTCCCTATATTCCATGCTAGAGTTTTCTCCTAAACGGAAACCTTAAGCCTGATTTATTTATTGAGTTCCTTCTCCCCATGAAGCCATTCTTAATTTCATGATATTCTCTTGAAGACATCTGATGCTATAGGATTAGGTGTGAAGGCCTTGCTTGATTTAAGATTTACCTCAAAGCTGAGATCCTCTGTTTGATTGAGAAGCCATAACTGGCTTTTTGCTGCTCAGAGCCTCTTTCAGCTTCATCTTTTTTTCTTTGGAGTCCAGAATATTTTAGCTTTTCCATTCCTACAAGAACCCTCTTTCTGAATTCTTATGAACTCCATTCACTTTTGTCCTCACGTGAGCCAATTATTGCTGAAGCTTATCTCTCAACTGTAGTAAGTTTTCAAACCCAATGAGTAGCAACCAACAGATACTATTGATATTCTATTTTTTAGTTTCTTTTCTAGAATTTCAGGTCTTGGAGGGGCAATATTTTTCCTCCCAAGATATATCATGCAAGAAATTTACTACACATTTTACAATTGCCTAATGAGGAAATCAATTTGTTTTTAGTGCTCTGATATCAATTTTCTGACCACTAAGCCAATGGGACATATTTTAAGTTTTTATTATGGCAATACCTCACTTTCAGTACCAAATTTCATAACTTCTATATTCAGCTTTATAGAATAATTTCTGTAATAAATAGACCAAAAATGAGTGTTAGCTCAAGCAAAACTGAAGTTTGTTTTAACATTCTTGTAAACAAGGGAGTTCCATGTTGGTAGAGGATGAAAAGAACAGGCAAGACACATTTCACTTATTTGAAGACCCTGGTTGATGGAGGTTCTAGTGCCTTTAGCACATGGTTCCCAAGGTTTCCACATGTGAGGAAAAGAGCAGAAGAAATGTGTAGAGCAAGGTGAAAGGGTAAGAAGTAGGAAGAGAGTGAAGCGTAAGAAGAGTTTTATAAAACAATGCAAAGTCACCTCACATCATAAGTCAGAAGAATAAAGAAATCAAATTAGGGTGGCTTGCGGATGGGTATAGTCTATCCCTGGACTTTTCCAGGTTTTTTTCAGTTTTCCTCTTCTTCTTTTTATATGACATTTTCCTCTGAGTTGGTCACACATCACAAACCCTAAAGGATTTTATTCCTTTCTTTAATGATCAGCAGCTGCTATCCTTCAGGAAATAATAAAGAAGAAAAGGTTCAAGAAAACAGATTCTCCACCAAGAACTTGGCCAGGTAAAGAAGATGAAAACTGTAATTGGGGGTCTGAACTTCCTCAGTGTGTCCACATGACAGGGCTCCAGCAACTCCTTGGATCCATTCTCTGCATCATTACTCTATGTTTAAGAAGATTTATCCTTTGCTTGAATATGAATATTCATGTATAGATGTTTTAGTTTAAATATGCAAGCAAAAGTATGGTATTTTTAAACTACATATCGTCATGCCTCTTAATACTAAAGGGTTTTTGGCTTTATGGTGTGATTGATTTCCATGTCTGTTCATATCTTGTCTTCAATAGAGCGCAGAACACAAGCATTCTGCTGGTCAATAATGTCCTTTGGGCACAAATGTGGAAAAGACTTCAAAAGACAATTTAAAAAAAAATCTAGTGCCAGAAAGAAAAGCTACATGTTAACTATTTCTAACCCAAATAATAGTTTTGAAAAATGTCTTGTAGCATGTCATTAACTAATGCAATAATTTTTCAACGTATTTTTGCAGAAATGTAAGATATTTTAAAATGCAACCTGAAGAGTAAATTAGGATAATTATTGTCTCTCTGTTGTATAAATGAGGAAATCATGTTACATAAATGTCTAAGGCTATTTTTTTTTTTGTAGTCTCAGTGGGATTTAAAGAATGAACCAGGACTAGAATCCTGGACACCTAAAATTCAATTCTAGAATAGAGAAATGCCTAAATAAGACATATATGATAATCAAAACATCATTAAAATCAGAGTAATTCTCATGTGCAAATTGCTATAAGCTTTATTGCTTTTTTTACTTAATACATTTTTGACTTCTTATTTCTTCTATATTTCTAGATTCCAGGAATGTTAGAAACATATCTTCCTTGGGAGAACATATTTGGAAAAGATGTAAGAGCAACTATGACCTTATGATGTTACTTTTGATTTGCAAAGAATTTATTCTGTTTTCTTTGTTTTTCCCAATTTAAAAATTTGTTTCAGCTTTAAATTATTCACATTTTATCCTTCTACTTAATATTAGATGATTCACATTTTATTCGTCTACTTAAACTTTATATATAGTATATAGACTATTAAAATTAGAAGAAACTATCTGCTGTAACAAATAACCCCCCTTCCATTGTAACTCGAACACATAGAACTTTATTTCTCACTTATGTAAAAAGTCTAAGAAGGTTACCAGTTGGTGAAGGCAGGATGTTTTGAGTAGCTTTGCTATGCATAGTCAATCAGGGACCTAGGCTGATGGAGACTTTGCCATTCTCATCCCATGGCTCTCAAGGTCACCTGGGGATTAGCATGAAATTTGAGAAAGAAGTATAGGAAGTACATCATATTTGTGCATATTTCTTTGGCTAGAACCCAGGCAAATGATCATACCTCACTGCAAAGAAACCTTGAAAAGACCAGCTGTGTGCCCTGGAAAAAGAGGAGGGGCTGAGTTTTTATGAGCAGCGTGCAATTTTTAACACATGCCCTTCCCTTCTTGATTTGCTGCTACATGATCTTTCCAGTTTCTGATATATCTCTTCACTATCTGTTACTTGACCATGAAGACAATGCCATATATTTCAGGTTTGTGTATGGATGGAATCCTCTTAGGATAATTGCAGTAAGAAATAGGCCCCTAAATATTTATTGACTCAAACACAGGAAGTTTATTTCTTGCTCACATAGTATAAGGTGGTTCCTGATTGTTGGGAGTCTTTGCTCCACACAGCTATTTAGGGACTCTGGCTGATAGAAGTTCTGCCTTCTTCAATATATGGCTTTCAAAGTCTTCATGGTGAAACAGAGGCAGAGGTATAATAAACATGTAGGGACAAGTGGGAAGAGTAGGGTTTAAGAAGAGGGAGAGCCAGATTAAGTAAAGGTGCTCCATGTGGGTGAATTGTTATTAGTTTCTGGTAATAGTGACTGGAACAACATTCAGGCAGTGTGAATTCAAAGGGCAGACTGAGATGACCTTGTGAGCTTCCCAGGTGTTTTTTTTTAGTTTTTCATGAGTTTTTTTCTGGGTTACTTCATTATCACACACTGAGACTACTAAGGGGTTTCTTTTCTTTGTGCAGTGATTAGAAGAGGTGACTCTTCAGATTCTATTATAAAAAGAGAGGAGCCCCAGGAAACCTCAAGCTCAGAGCCAATCATTAGACAAGGTAAGAAAGTTAGGATTGCAAACCATTGGTTGTAGATTACCAGTTTGTATCTGTAGATACTGTTCTTGCAATGGGCTCACTTTAACTTGGGATTTCATTTTCTACATTTTCCTTACCTTCATTTTTAAAATGCAGGGAGACATGGAATAATGTTCACATTTAATAGGTAGATCTTATGGACTGAATATTTGTAGCATATATTAATTTTCTTGAGAAAAGATAAGGCAAAATATTTTCTATCCTTTTAAATTGAATGTATGTATATAATGATTTCTACCATCTCTTGCCTACCATGTTCTATAGAATACAGATAGTTAGTTACATTATTCTATTACTCAGAAACTTGAAGCCGGGCTCGGTGGCTCAGCCTGTAATCCCGCGCCTTGGGAGGCTGAGGTGAGTGGATTGCCTGAGCCCGCGGGTTCGAGACCTGCCTGGGCAACTTGGTGGGACCTCGTCTCTACAATAAATCAAAAAATCGGCCAGGCGTGGTAGCACGCGCCTGTAGTTCCAGCTACTTGGAAGGCTGAGGCAGAAGGATCGCCGGAGCCCAGCAGGTTGAGGCTGCAGTGGCTGGGAGCGGCCACTGCACTCCAGTCTGGGCGACAGAGTGAGACTCCAACTCAAAAAAAAAAAAAATTTGAAGAACCTTTTTAGACAAATGATTTGTTTAGTTACTGCTAGAAATACAATCTTCCAATCAAAAACCCAAGTGATAGCTATTGAAATATATCCTCCAGCACGATATTGGCTTATTATAGTGACTTTCCAAAGCACTTTTGCGACCAAAATCTAACTTTATCACTTTAACTACCTAAAGAGGTGGGAAAGAGAACAGGCATTACCCCTGCTTTATGATGTGGAAACTGAAGCTCATAAGTGTGTAAGTGTCCTTTATAAGTTCACATGGAAAATTAAATGTAGAGCTGGAACACCTATAACTCAATCCCTGAAAAATAAAAATAAAATTTTAAGGCCTCTGATCAACTGAATTGGATCCCTCTTGGCCAAGGAGACTCCAGAAAAACTAAAAACTAAGTTTCCTGGCCATGATGAGATGAGAAGTCAGTTATGCCTCAGTGCACCCCTTTCTCACTGTTGCCAATTTTTCCTAAGAATTAAAGAGAAACAAGTCCTAGAAAACAAAGAATAGAAGATTCCTATCCTGATTTCAACCAACCACCTGATGCTCTAACCAGATCCCATTCCCTTTCACGATTTTGACATAACGGCTAAACTACAAAGCAGTCCTTCCTAATAAACGTCCACTGACCACAAACTGGTTCTGGCTAGTTTATGGAGGCTGCATATATAGCACTTTTGTGTCCTACATTTTACCATTTGAGTACAGAGCCTAATTTGACCTGATTTTAATGTCTCCACCCCAAAGTGAACATGAAACGTATGTAACATATATGTTTGCTTACCCCTCTTCATGAATATTCATAGCCCCTCCCATAACCTGTTAAATATGTATATTTAGCCAACCTGTTTAGCATGAAACTCCTGTCTCACCCTTCCTTCCTTGAAGTGACTGCTTTCGGTCTCAACAGGGAGCTCCACTCCCCAGACTGCTGGTTGTAAATCATCATAAGAAATAAAGTTCTTCTTTCCCAATTATAGATCTTACTATTTTAAGTTAAAGAACATTTGGGATTTTTTTTTTTTTAATAAGAAAGGCAGAGACAGAGCTGATTTATCAAAGCATCATTGTGGCCACCATTCTGTCTGCAGTGTGAGTTGCCACATGATTTCATAACTCTTATTTATAAGCTCCTGTTTTTAATCGCTCCCTCTTTATTTTCTAGATGCCATGAAGCAGGAAACAAAGTAGGAAACAGACCTACTTTTGGAAATACATTTGGAAAAACACCAAAGAACAAATAAGAACTTATAACACTATGCATGATAAACTTTTTTTTTTGGAGTTGGAGTCTCATTCTGTCGCCCAGGCTGGAGTGCAGTGGCACACTCATGGCCACCCCAGCGTTGACCTGCTGGGATCCGGTGATCCTTCTGCCTCAGCCTTCCAAGTAGCCGGAACATGCCTGCTAACACGTCCGGCCAATTTTTGATTTATTGTAGAGACGAGATCTCACCAAGTTGCCCGGGCTGGTCTCGAACCTGCGGGCTCAGACAATCCATTCGCCTCTGTGCTGGGATTACAAGCTGAGCCACCGAGCCCAGCCAACATTTTTTTTTTAACAGAAGATGGACTCTAATTATTATATGTTTCCCTACTAAAAATAATTTTATTTTGGTTTTAGATGATTCACACTGTTTGCTTTGTAATGGTTGGGGTAGAATATCTGCACTAGTACATAAATGTATAAAGGGCAATGATTCAGGTGTGGCGGAAGCTGATTTCTTGTCCATGCAAACAGCCCAAGGAAGTTTCAGGATGACACAGCTCTTCTTCTTGGTCAGAAAGTGTCCAGGTTGATGAAGGGAGTCTCTGCTGCTTTCAACTCACGGTGTCCTGGATCAGCCTGGTGGGAACATACCCTGACCATGTAGAAAATAGCATGACAGATGAAAGGGTGAAATGCCAAAATAGAATAATTTAATGAAATAATCTTAGCTACAGTGCAGCCATTTTAACACTGCTTGCTCTGTCATGCTTTCTTAAATTACTTAACTTGCTCTCTAATCAGGGGCAGAACTGTTTTTTCAGTGATAGTCCCTGAGAATTGTTTTACAACCCTCTTCCCAGCTTGTTTTGTATTAATTAGCTTTTCTATTCCAAGTATTTGCCTCCAGCCATAAGAAACCAAGCTAACCTAATCTATTGTGAGCAGCCCTTCCTGACCTATGTGACACAGACAGACCCCATCACCATGGCAACAGTTATGTGACTATACATAGCTGTCACATAATAACGTGACACCCATCCGCCTGCCGTCCATCATCAAGTCAGTAACTGTGCTTACCTGCCCCTTCGTGATGACGTGAAACAGACCACCACTCAAACACCTTAATCACCTGCCCCACACCAAAGGAAAGCCTTAAAAAGCATTCAACCTCAAATGGCTGCAGCCATTGCTTTTGTTAAGTCCTGCTCCTGCCGGGCCATGTTTTTCCCTAAGATTTGACCCCTCTCCCCAACCTTGGAGAGGTGAATCTCCTCTCTCTTTCTCTCAAATTTACTTTCTAAATAAACTATGTTTTCCAATCGAATTTCTGTGCAATTCTTTGCATCTTATTTGCGGCACTGGCTCACTGACCTAACATCTGACCTGACCTAACAATTTGGAGGTCCCACCAACACATTGCTGCGCTCTCTCGCACTCTCTTCTTTTCCAACCTGAGTCTCTATGTAGGTGAGGTGCTTGTCCCTTTTCTCTGCTTACTCTTACTCTTATCACCTGCGATGACCTACAGTGAATGGGCCTCTCCCTGTCACCTCAGCCTTTTCAGACTCGAAGTTACATTGCTGATGAGTTCATGCGCTGCCCTATTCCTTGCTAGGAGGTCTTTAAACGTGACCTGAGAGGCTTGCTTCTGTCTCCATCCAGGTGTTGTTTTGTTTTGTTTTGTTTTTTTGGCTGGGGCCTGGGGCCCTCTGCAGAAATCTTGGCCAAGTCACCCAAACTCACATGTTGGAACAGCCTTTGCTGGGGCCTGGGGCCCTCTGTGCTATGGAAGTGCTTCTTCCCGTGGGTCGAGGAGATGAAGGGGATATCCTTTCTTCCCTGTTATTCACATACTCAGGCTTATTCCACTTATTCTCAGCTCAGGATGCTGGCTGAGGACATGGATGGTTTCTCTCTCTTTCTGGCCTCTCAGGGACTGCTCTCTAGACCAATCTCTCCCTCCCTTTAGTGCTCCTCATGGGAAACCCTCAATATGGGGTGGCTAAGGCTCCCCCCATCCCCAATTGAAATGTATTCTGAAAGGTCTCAGGACCCTTTCCCTAGAGAGAAACATCTGCCCTAAGCATCTCCTCAATGCCAGCTAGGCGACCAGGAGGTGGGCCCAAGGCAGATTTCTGTCTCTGACACTCTCCTTCAACTTGACCTCAAGTCACCACAAGGGCAGATGGTCTGAGGTTTGCAAAATGGTGTGCCTCCCAGACCCCTAGTTCTTCCTGTGGCATACTCCTTCTAAGTCCTCCTTTAATTACCTCCTTCCTGCTTTCCCTCTAACAACTCAAATCCAGCCTTCTCACCCCACTCCCTAGTGCCTGATAACACCTCAGCAGCAGCAGCAGTAGCTGCAGCAAAGTCAAACCTTGTGTGCCACCCCTCCCCCTTCGCCTGCTTGCACTCGCTCTGGACTTCCCTTTAAACCTCTCAAACCTGTTCATCAGCTTCCCCTTTAAACAGTAACTGGGACAAAAAGTATTAGTAAAGTTCATGTTTCTTTTCCTATAATAAATTGGGGAGGTGATTCTCCTCTCTCTCTAATTTACTTCCTAAATAAACTATATTTTCCAATCTAATTTCTGTGCAATTCTTTGGATCTTATTTGTGGCACTGGCTCACTGACTTAACATCTGATCTAACAGCAGATATTATGGGATAGGCTTCAAAATAGGCCATCTCACTTCTGTATACATTCCTTTGGCTAGGAGACACATGGTAATACTAACTGAGGAGAATGGGTGCTGGTCTTTAGGAAATGTAGTCAAGCTCAGGAAGAAAAGGAAAACATGAATTTTGGAATTTGGGAAGTGATTCTGCAGTGCTTTGAAAACTAAAAGTAAAATCCTAGACACTCCCAACTGACTGAACAGAGTCTTTCTTGGCTAAGGGAACACCAGATAATCCTTAAAAACTGAGTTTCTAGCCATGTTGGAAATGCGAGGTCAGGCATCCTTTTTTTAACACACCCTTCCTTTTGTAGTTCAGACACATCAACTGACCAGCATTAATGTTAGAACTGAGATCATAAGACTGACAGAATGGACTCTCAGTGGCAATAAGATACCAAATTATAAACAATGCCAGGCAAGGATTAAGTCACGCAACCCTACAATTAAAGAATAGACTATATTCTAACTGCCAATAGATTTTTTTTTCCTTAGCAGTTAAACAAGCACTGGCATTGAGAAAAGCAACATTAAAACAACTTATAGCTCATCCACTACCAGATGCTGACTGCTGATCCCTGTTTTACAAGCCATAACTATAGCTTTGACTGGGCAAGAAATTGATTTCAGTAACTTTCTCCTAATGGGAAGACCACTGACTGTGGACTAGTTCTGACCAATTTATAGAGGTTGTGCACATAAGTGCCTTCATGCCCCTGCTTCACCTTTTGACAGGATTAATTGTAACATACTTAAATGTTAAGTCTCCATCCCAAGGTAAACATGGGTCATATGTAACATGCATGCTAATTCAGCGTACATGTGTGTGACCTCCCTTAATGAATATTCATAGTTCCTCCTTCAACCTGTTAAATATGTATACTTGGCCAATATGTTCAGCATAAACCTCTGTTCCACCCTCCCCTCCCTTGAGGTGTCTGGGCTCTGCCAGAAGCTATGCTCCCAGCCTGTCAGGACAGCCACCTTGCAGACTGTAACCTTTTGTAAAAAATAAAATCTCCTTCCCAAATTTATAGATTGTGTGATTTTTCAACTGAAAGACTTTTGAAGAGGTAATTTATATTTTTTCTTGTTTCCCCACTGTGTAATAAGACACATTTTAATATAAAGACAAATGATCAGTATTTTATACACTGCACTTTCTTCAAAAATTCTAGAGCAAGGGATCACTTCATATTTCCATTGACGGTTCATTTCCAGTTCAACATTGCAGATTAAATACAGAACTATTTAGAAAATAGCTGAACTTTCAGATGACGTTGGCTTCTACTATATTGCAGAATTCAAGATTTCTCAGACGTTAATACAGAATCAAAAGTGGTGGGTAAAACTTTGTAAATTGCTTGTGCTTGTTCCAGGAGGTTGCGCTGATATACTCATAGGCTGTGTTCTTCATTTCTTGTAGCTATGGTCGTCAGTTTTTTTCTGTCCTCAGACTGTTATCATAACACACCATCCAGATGAATAAATATAGAACACGCCTATGCAAAACACTGGACAGATCCGATATCGATACTTTATATCACAATGGGAAACTCTCATAATAAATTCTTACTCCAGGGGAATAAAACATGACTTTCCATCTTGCTGGGTAACATCTATGTGATTTATAAGGTCTAGTGGCCCCTCAAGACTTTTTCCCTCAGAGAGTTCCAGTTTCTCAATGGCACCCACAGATTTTATTTGAAATTCTGCACAGTTATCTGAATTATCATTGGTCCTGAGCTTTTGGTGGAAGAGTCTGTATTGAGGATGGCCACAGTGCTCAACCATGAAAGACCCCCAAGTCTGTACTCTACAGACTTGCTCCTAGTACTGATTGCACTGCTATTGCTGTGTCATGTTTTGACTTTCCAAAATATTTTCCACCATAACTTGATCTAGAGAAAATCTCTATAGAATAGAATATTGTTTTACTGTCTTCAAAGGTTCCACAGATAGCAATCTGAACAGATAGCTTCCTTTCATTCTTTCATGGTCAATTCTATCCAGAGAAATAATGTACCTTGCAGCCTTAGGCCCATCCCTGGAGTTTCCTGTGCTTTGCTTCTGTTGGAATTAGGACACATATTTTTTCAAAATATTCATTAATCTTTAGTATTTTTTCTATTAGAAAATGTCAGATATTAGAAAATATACCTTTCTTGTAAACAATGGTTGTATCTTTTCACACATTTTAGCATGCATATATAAAATTAGATATATTTATATATACTTGTAAATTTAAGAACATATAAAAATATATATATTTTTTTATTTTTTTAATTTTTTAAATTTTTAAAAATTTTTTTTTGAGTTGGAGTCTCACTCTGTTGCCCAGGCTGGAGGGCAGTGGCCGCTCCCGGCCACCGCAGCCTCGACCTGCTGGGCTCCGGCGATCCTTCCGCCTCAGCCTTCCGAGTAGCTGGAACTACAGGCGCGCGCTACCACGCCCGGCTAATTTTTTGACTTATTGTAGAGATGAGGTCTTGCTTGCCCAGGCGGGTCTCGAACCCGCGGGCTCAGGCAATTCACTCACCTCAGCCTCCCAAAGGCGCGGGATTACAGGCTGAGCCACCGAGCCCGGCTTAAAAGAAATTTTAAATGACTGATAACTATTTCTTCTATTATTTACTATTTTGAAATCCCAATAACCTCCAGGTCCCAATAATCTCAGTGGTATATTTAGAAACAATTGTTATTAATAGTGAATTGGGAAAATATTTGGTTATGAAAAAAGGGTCTGAATGGAGAAAAAACATTGTCAAGCACACATGCTTCGCCGCCTGATACTTCATATTAGTCAATCTTCTACCACCATCTGGTGGTCAATTACGATATGACTCAAAAAAGATAATTCTGGAGTTACAAATAAATTTCAATTCATAAACCAATTTTGAAAGGATTATTTAATTTGGTTATTATGAAAAAGACACATTTTTCTACCTCAAATACCTGTTTCTATTTTCAATTTCCAGAATATGGGACTAAAGATTTACTTATTTTTTTTCTTCTTGGTTAATTTATATAGGTTAGATAAGTCAATAATCTTCACATTGTCCAAACAATAATTAACTGTTTAATAAATTTATTTAATACATGTCTAAGTTAATATGTGCTTCTTCTTTAAGGTCATCTATTAAAACAGAAGAATCCTTTTAAAAAGTGTGTTTGAGAGGGGGTTTCAAGGTGGTCAAGTAGAAGTAATCGGTGTGTGTCTCTCTCACAGAGAGGAATTTCAACACTCCAAGCAGGGCATCCAGGAACAAAACCTGGGATTCCCCAGAGAAGGAATGGGACCCACATAAAGCAGAATGGCACGAATTCAGTACAACCTGCTAAGCCGGACCCACTATGGAGCCAGCCACCCTATTGTAGTGAAGGACTGAGTAAGAAGCCCCTAGGCAACACCCCCACCACAGACCCTTGTAATATGAGTCACAAGAAAGCCTCCATGACCTCCAGTCCCCTAGATCAACATGGAATCCTGCCCGGCTACTGTGTAGAGAAATTGCCCAGGCCCATGTGGATCCCCTCAGGCGTTAATCCCGCTGCAGCTTGGCACCTGCTGCTGCTGCCCCACTAAGGAGAAAGGCTCAGCATTCTTCTGAGAACAGGAAATTCTTTATGGCTGCTGCAGCCACTGCCACTGTTGCCCCTCAGCCAGGGAGAGAGCTGCTCAGTCAAGTGATAGTGTGCATCACCAGCAGGAACTTGCAGTCTCAATATGCAGTGGCAGAAAGAGTCAGGATGCCCTTCCTTCTCACCCATCTGACTGCTCCCTCCCAAATATGGATCACCTGTAGGCAACCTGCAGAGTTCAGGGTCCCTACACCTGCCTGGACATAGCAGTGGAGACCTGTCAGCCTGCAGGAAGGACCACTGCCAGGCCTCCTTGGCAAGCTTTATGCGGCTGCCATCTACAGTTGCTGAGACTCCCTGTCACTGTTGCCTCAAATCCAGGGAGAGAGTGGCCACAACAGGAGTTTGCATGTGTCCTGCAACTCAGACTCTGCAACATAATAAATGGAACAGTGAGCACTCAAGGTGCCCTCTCACCCTCTTCCATGTCAGCTGCTTCTGTCCAAATGAGGATGGCATGCTTCAGGGCCCCAAGCAGTGAGGAGGGCCCTACATCAGCTGGAACACTGTGGCTGAGGCCCAGTGGTCCTCTGAAAACCCAACAATGGAGCAGTCACTACTACCTGCCCTCAATTTTAAGCATCATTTATAGGCCTGCAGCTTAAACTACACTATCTAACAAAAACACTGCTACAACTTGCATTTTTCTAAGAGTCACTGCACCACCCTAGCTGCAACCAAGGAACCTGTCCAGAGCAGTGGCCCTGCGAAAGTACCAAGGACCGAAGCCAATCGGTCATCTATAACATATACCACAGCCACACCCATAAGGGAAAAAAAGAAAATATCCAAAAGTCCCATATCCACAATATGGGGTGGGGAGGGGAGAGATAGGAGTGTTATCTTCTGATGGGAAGAAATGAGTGCAAGGAGTCTAGCCACATAAAAATCCAATCCAGAGTGTTATGTCCCTCCCAACAATTTCATCAGCTCCTAAGCAATGAATCTTTACCAGAATGAATTGTCTATATTGACAGATATAGAATTCAGGGTATGGATGGCAAAAAACTTAATGAGACATAAGACAAAATGGATATCCAAATCAAAGACTTGAATAGTAATAAAAACTGTCAGAGAATTTAAAGTTGACATGACCATTTAAAAAAGAATCAAAATGAACTTCTGGAACTGAAGAATTCACTTAAGAGATTTTAATATATGGTTGCAAGTCTTAATAAAGACAAAAACAAGTAGAAGAAATAATTTTGTAGCCTGAAGAGTGATCTGATCATTTGAATTAACAGCATCAGACAAAAATTCATGAAACAAAACAAAGAATTTTTAAAAATGAACAAAATCTTGGAGAAATATGGGATTTTGTAAAAAGAACAAATCAACATCTGATTGGCATTCCTGAGAAAGAAGGAGAAAATGCAAGCACTTTGGAAAAAGAGTTTGAAGACATAATTCATGAAAACTTTTATCTCTCTAGAGAGGTTGACATGCAAATACAAGAGATTCAGAGAACTCTTGTGAGGTACTATTTGAGATAATCATCTACAAGGCACATGATTATCAGATTATCCGAGGTCAATATGATAGAAAAAAATCTTTTTTTTTGAGTTGGAGTCGCACTCTGTCGCCCAGACTGGAGTGCAGTCCCGGCCACCGCAGCCTCGACTTGCTGGGCTCCGGCCATCCTTCCGCCTCAGCCTTCCAAGTAGCTGGAACTATAGGTGTGCGCTACCGCGCCCGGCTAATATTTTGATTTATTGTAGAGATGAGGTCTCACCAAGTTGCCCAGGCGGGTCTCGAAGCCACGGGCTCAGGCAATCCACTCACCTCAGCCTCCCAAAGCGCGGGGAGGCTGAGGTGAGTGGATTGCCTGAGCCTGCGGGTTCGAGACCCGCCTGGGTGAGTAGATTGCCTGAGCCACCGAGCCCAGTGATAAAAATCTTAAAGGAAGTTAGAGGGAAGGATCCATCAGCATAACAGTGGACATCTTAGCAGAAACCTTGTAAGCCAGAAGAGATTGAGGGGCCATTTTTAGCACTCTTAAGTAAAAGAAATGCAGTCAGGAATTTCTTACCCCATCAAACTAATCTTCATAAATGAAGGAGAAATAGTCCTTTCCAGACAAGTAAGTGCTAAGGAAATTTATCACTCTAAACAAGCCCTACAAAAGATGCTTAATGGAGTTCTAAACATGGAAATGAAAGAACAATACCACCTAACACAAAGTACACATAAGCTCATAGCTTACAGATAGTATCAACTTTTTAACGACACTATGACAGGAACAAATCCTCACATATTCCTAGTTAGCTTGAATGTTAATGGCCTAAATTTCCCACATAAAAGACACAGCATGGCTAACTGGATTAAAAAAAAAAGACCAATTTTTCTGCTGTCTTTACAAGACACATCTCACTTCCAATGATGCACATGGACTCAAGGTAAAGGAAAGGAGAAAGACCTACTATACAGATGGAAAACAGAAAAGAGCAGGGTCACTATTCTTGTAACAGGTAAAATAAACTGTAAACCAACAACAGTAAACAAAGAAGATAATGAAGGGCATTACATGTTGATAAAGGGCTCACTCCAACAAGAAGTAATAACTATCCTATGTATATACTCTCCGCAAACTGGAATACCCAGATTTATAAAAAAATTACTACTAAACCAGACTGGAGACTTAAATAGCCACACAATAATAGTGAAGGACTTCAACAACCCTCTAACTGCTTTAGACACATCATTGAGGCAGAAAACCAACAAAGAAATCTTGCATTTAGATTCAACTCTTAACCAATTGGATCTGACAGACATATACAAAGTACTTCATCCAACAACCACAGCAGATACATTCATCTCATCTGCACAAGAAACATACTCTAAGATTGCCCACATGCTTGGTTATAAATCAAGTTTTAACAAAATTTTAAAAATTGAACTCATAACAAGCATCATCTCTAAATATAATGGAATAAAAATGAAAACCAAGAAAAACCTCAAAAGTACACAAATACATGGAAACTAAACCACATGCTACTAAATAATTTGGGGGTAAACAATAAAATCAACATAGAAAATTTTTTAAAGTCTTTGAAATAAAGATAAAGACACAATGTACCAAAACCTCAGGGATTGCAGAAATCAGTGCTAAGAGTAAAATATACAAACAATACTACACACTGACATCAAGAATAGAGAGATATGAAAGACACATTCTAACCTCCCATCTAATGAAATAAAAATAAAAAACAAACTAAATGCAAAACTAGGACAAGAAAATAAATAATCAAAATAAGGTCAGATCTAAATGAAATCCAGAGCCAGAAAAACAAAGGATCAATGGGGCGAAGAGCCGGTTCTTTGAAAGGGTAAACAAGACTGATAAACACCCGGTCAGATTAACAAAAAAGAAGAGAGAAAATTTTTAATAAATACAATCAGAACCAAACAAAGGCAATATCACCACTGATCTGGAAGAAATACAAAAGATTCTCAGAGATTGCTACCCACATTTTATGCATGTAAGCTAAAAAAGTCTAGAGGGAATAGATAAATCCAGGAAACACACAATCTCCCAGAATTCAAACAGGAAGCTATTGAAACCCTCAGCACACCAATATACAGCTTTGAACTTGAATCAGTAATAAAAGATCTATCTAGCAAAAATCGTCCTGGACCAGACATATTTATGGCCAGATTCTACCAGATGTCCAAAAAAGAACTGGTTTCAATTTTACTAACTATTCCAATCAATTGGGGAGAAGTGACCACTCCATAACTTTTTTTTTTTTTTAACAAAGTCAATATCATCTGGATACCAAAAAATGGCAAAGATAAAACAAAGGAAAATTAAAAAGGTGGTAACTGTGGTCAACATACATGTACAAAGCCTCAACAGAATGTTAGCAAACCATATCCAGCAGTGCATTAAATATATTATTCACCATGAGAAGATGGGCTTTATTCCCAGCATGCGAGGTTGACTCAACAAACACAAATCAGCAAATGCAATCCACCACAAAAACAGAATTAAAAACAAGAACATGATTGTTTAATAGATGCTGATGAAAGCATTCAATAAAATTCAACGACTCCTTATGATAAAAAACCTTAGCCATCTAGGCACCAAAGGTGAATACCTCAAAATAATGAGAGCCATCTATAAAAAAACTCATGGTCAACATTATACTGAATGGGGAAAAGTTGAAAGCATTACCTCTAAGAACTGGAATGAGACAAGAATGTCCATGCTCACCTCTTCGATTTAACATGATACTGAAAAGAGCCAGAGAAAACAGGCAAGAGAAAAAAATTATCAGTACCTATTTAGGAAAAGAGGAAGTTAGATTATCTCTCTTTGCAGACTATATGATTCTATATTTAGAAAATCCTAAGGATTCCATCAAAAGACTTCTAGACCTGATAGGGGATTTTAGTAAAGTCTCAGGATACAAAAATCAGTAGTTTTTCTGCATACCAACAACCTTAACCTGAGGAACAAATCAAGAATAAAATATTGTTCATAACAGCCACGCAAAAAAGTAAAATATCTGGGAATACCACATATTCTCACTTGTACGTGTGAACTAAACACTGGGTACACTGGAGTATAAAGTTGGAAAGAACAACTCCTGGAGACTCTTAAAAGAGGCAGATGGCTGAAGCTTGGAAAACCTACCTATTGGGTACCATGCTTACCATTTGAGTGATGTGCCTAATAGACACCCATATATCACCATTAAGCAATATACCCATTTAACAAACATGCATATGTAAACCTTGAATCTAAAATTGAAAAATACATAAATAAAAATTAATATATTTTGCCCACTTTGTAATGGGACTGTTTTTTTTGTTTTGTTTTGTTTTTCTTTTCAGCATGTTTGAGTTCCTCGTAGATCCTAAATGTTAGGCCTTTGTCAGATATACAGTTGGCAAATATTTTTTCCCAGTCTGTGGACTGTCTCCCTGCTCTCCTGATGGTTTCTTTGGCTTTGCAGAAGCCTGTTAGTTTGATGAGGTCTCACTTGTCTTTCTTATCTTTTATGGCATGGGCACTTGGGGTTTTGATCAGGAATTGGTTGCCAGTTCCAATTTCCATAAGGGTGTCTCCTGCCTTTTCTAATGTTCTTGTAGTTTGAAATTTTATGTTTAGGTCTCTGATTCATTTAGACTTGATTTTTGTGTATGGTGAGAGGTAGGGATCTTGTTTTAATCTACTGCATGTGTCCATCCAATTTTCCCAGCACCATTTATTGACTAAGTTCTCAACACTTCTTAAAAGAAGATATACGAGCAGTCAACAGATACGTGAAAAAATGCTCAGCCTCACTAGTCATCAAAGAAATGCAAATCAAAATTACACTGAGATACTACTTAACTCCAGTCAGGATGGCCATCATCCGTAACTCAAAAAACAACAGATGCTAGAGAGGATGCGGGGAAAAGAGAACATTTCTACACTGTTGGTGGGAGTGTAAACTAGTGCAATCTGTGGGGAAGACAGTGTGGCAATTCCTAAAATATCTAAAAATCGACTTTCCATGTGACCTCACAATCCCCCTGCTGGGAATATACCCGGAGAAACTCAAGTCACTCTATGAAAAAGATACCTGCACAGCATTATTTACAATAGCAAATACATGGAACCCATTGAAAGAGAATTGGATTTTTAAAATGTTGTATACATGACGATTATTACACAGTCATAAAGAAGGACAAAATTATGAACTTCACAGCACTTGGTTGGATTTAGAGTCTATAATATTCAGTGAAAAAAAAAGCTGAGTTCCACATAATAAGCTCATAAGCAGACCCTAAACGATTATCATAATACTATAAGAAAAGGATAGGCAACAGTGGGAAACTGTCAGGAGATGTGGGGGGAGTGTAGAGGTACTTCATCAATAAGGGTATCTAATCTCAAACCAAGTAAAGTGAGGCCCAAAGTTTACCTATACAATGACCACTTATTTAATTAATTAATCCAGAATTGTACCCCCAATCTTTTTTAAAAAAGTATAATGCTTACTATAAATATGTTGTTGATGCCCATCATCCAGTTAAACTTGAATGCTTTAAGTTTTTATCATGAATGTGAATGTCAAATTTTGCCAAATGCTCTTTTTACCTCCATTAATATGATCATGTGTCGTTTTGTTTTTCTTTAATTTGTTAACATGGTGAATTACATTGATTGAATTTTGAAAATTGATCCAGTCTTACATTAATTTAAGAACTTTACTTGGCCATGATGTCTTCTTTTACAATATCTCGGAAGTGTATTTGTTAATATTTTGCTGAGAATGTTGGTGTCTTTTTTTTTAGGTTAGTTAAAAATATTTTAAAATTGTCTTTAGAAGTTTCCTTTACAACATGGATTATTTAGTACAGTGTGGTTTAATAGCCAAATAATTGGATATTTTTCTGTTTTCTTTCTATTGTTGATTTCTAATTAAATGTTATTATGATTAGAAACATACTTTGATTTTTAATTTTGAAGAATGTATATTCTGCTATTGTTGAGTGGAACTTCCTATCAATGAGCTTATATTTGGGGAATAGTGTTACTCAGTTCTTTTTGCTGTTGATGATGCTATTCTCCATTATTAATTCTGTTTACTATTGAGAAAATATAATTTTAATTTCCAAAAGTAATTGCAAATTTGTCTATTTTTTTCCACTTGGTTCTGTCATTATTTGTTTTGCATATATTGAGGTTCCATTACTAGGTGCTTTTATAGTTAAGACTATCATAATCTTCTTCTTGAAATGGCCATTTTATCAATAGGTAATGTTCTTCTTTATCCCTGGGTATTTATTTATTTGACCCTGAATTCCAATTTAACTGATATTAATATAGTCACTCTATTTTTTTTAATTGCATCTTTCTTCTTCTTCTTTTTTTTTTTTTTTTTTTTTTGAGTTGGAGTCTCACTCTTGTCACTCCGGCTGGATGGAGTGCAGTGGCATGATCGTGGCCGGTGCAGCCTTGACCTGCTGGGCTCAGTTGATCCTTTTGTCTCAGCCTTCCAAGTAGCTGGAACTACAGACACACGTTACCATCATGCCTGGCTTATTTTCTGATTTATTGTAGAGACAAGGTCTCACCAAATTGCCCAGACTGGTCTCGAATCCCCGGACTCAGGCAATCCTCTCTCAGCTTAGTCTTCCAAAGTGCTGGCATTACAGGCTGAGTCACCACATCTGGCCTATTTTTTCTTTAATTAGTACTTTTTGATATACCTTCTTCCATCCTTTTATTTTCAACCTATCGCTATTATATTTGAAATTAGTTTTTTATAGAGAACATAGACCTGAGTCATTTTAACAGTCTAATCTGAAAAATACCCTGTGTTCACTATTTATATTTAATATAATTATTTATATAATTGCATATGGGTCTATCACTTCATTATATGTTTTTTTGTGTGTACTTTTTGTTGTGTGGCTCCTGTTTAGAGTTCTTTAGTAACTTGGGGGTTGTTTGAGTTTCTTTTAGAATTCTGAGGTAATTGATCTATCATGATTTTGAATATAGCTTAATTATATATATACACACACACACACACACACACACATATATATATATATATATTTGGTTGTTCTATTGATTAAATATTTATACTTAACTTCTCAATAGCGATTTAGAATTAATAGTTTACTAATTCATTTTAGAATGTAGAAACTTTGCCAAAATAGAGATTATCCTCCACCTCATTTGTGTTATAATATTCTATATATCTACATTCATTGAAAGACTCATTCATTCATATATTTTTTGCTTTAAACCATAAAACATATCTTAAAACTGAAGAAGAGAATAGTCTGTTATATTTACATAAATATTTACCATTGTGCTGCTCTTCTTTTCTTTCTTAACTTTAAATTTTCTTCTGGTATAATTTCTATGATTTCTAAAAAACATTCTTCAATAATTATTTTAGAGCATGTATGATCACTCAAATTCTATTAGGTTTTCTCTTTTTGTGCTTTATAACAGAATTCCACTGACTGGGTGACTTATTATGCACATAAATTTATTTGGCTCAAAGTTCTGGAAGCTGGGAAGTCCAACAGCATGGCAGCAGCCTCTGGCAAGGGACTTTGTGCTGTATTATCCCATGGCAGAAGGGAGAAAGGCAACAGAAGGAAATAGAGAGCAACAGAGGGACAAACTTGTTTTTTAACAAAGTCATTCTCATGATAACTAGCCCTCTCACACAATAACAACATTAATTCTTTCATGAGAGCAGAGCTCTCATGGCATTAGCACTTGTTATTAGGACTGATCACCCAACACCATTGCATTGAAAATTAAATTTCTAACCCATAAACTTTGGGGAATACATCCAAACCATAGCAGGTTTTTGTTACCTAAGAATGTATTTTTCCCTTCTTGAAGGATATTATCATGTATGGCTATCTTGGAGCAACAGAGATGCAGTGTGAAATTACAGGAATATGGAGGAAACTTAATATGATGGTCAAATTGATAGGAGAAAGAAATCCAAAAAACTAGCATCTGTAATTCACAATTTATGGAAATCTCCATAAGACTCCAGTAATGATGGAGCAGGAAACAAGTAGACTTGCATAGAATAAGCAAAGAGATAGTGCAAAATATCTAACTATATTTAAGTAGGAAAAGAGAAGCCACTTAATGGAAGTATATGCTGCAGATTAAATCATGCAAAAAATTTTCCTGCTGAACCATCACAGTGAGGAAAGAAGAGGGAACTATTTAGAAAATTGTCTTTATTGGACAAAGAAGTCACTAAATTAATGTTTCTAGAATCCATTCATATCTTGGTATAAAAATTTTATATTTACATATAAAGGATCTTTCATTTATTAGCTGCTCATTAAACAACTGCAACTGAAGTAATTGTGTTTTTATTTATCTAATAAAATATGATTTTGGAAAATATTTCACTTTAACATTTAAATCCTGTTTCCTTTGAAATTTAGTAATTAAAAGCAGCTAATCTTTGTAAAGATAGTGCTCATTAATAATTCATTTAAAAATGAAGAGAGAACCAGTAATAAAAATAGTCTTAATATAAACCTAATAGATAAAGACTTAAGTGTTATATAAAAGCAAAGCTATTTTGTTATAGAAGTGAGTTATCAGAGCATAAAATAACAGGCAGATAGAAAATATAAAATGTTAACTTTTGAGTTCTGGGGAAATTACTAATTTTTAAAATTTCTCTTCTGCTTTGTGATTTTACTACATACTTGTATGATGAACATCTACTATCTGTAATATCAGAGAAATGTATTTTTAAAGATCAGATGGAAAAGTATTACTATATGAAGGGATTTTACATTAAAATTTTTTTAAATTTTAGATTCAGGAGGTACAAGCACATGTTTGTTACATGGACAGATTGTGTTGTGATACAGATTGGTCTTCAGGTGACCTAGTCCGTAGGTAGTTAATATTATGCCCAATAGGCAATTTCTGAATACGAACTCCCCTTCTCACCTCCCCCCGTATGTATGTCACCAGTGTAGATTATTTTCATCTTTGTGGCTATGTAGCTCCTGCATACAAGTGAGAAAATGCTTCTGAGTTAGTTCACTTAGATGATATCTCCAGTTTCATCCATGTTGCTACATAGGACATGATTTTGTTTCTTGTTATGGCTGAATAGTATTTCATAGTGTGTATATACACCACAATTTTTTTTATTCAGTCAATCATTGGTGGGGACTTAGGTTGGTTCTATGATTTTACCATTGTAAGTAGTGCTGCAGTGAACATGCAAGTACGGGTAACTTTCTTGCACTATGATTTCTTTTATTTTGGGTAGATGTCTAGTAGTAGGATTGCTGGGCTGAATGATAATTCAATTTTTATTTCTTTGGGAAATGTCTATACTGTTTTCCATAAAGGACCAACTGTATAAGTATTCTCTTTATACCACAATCACATCAACATCTTTTGTTATTCAACTTTTTAATAATAGCCATTCTGACTGACTGATGGTAATACCTGATGATTTGTGATGTTGAGCATTTTTTCATGTTTTTTGATGGCTTGTGTCTCTTCTTTCAAGAAGTGTCAGTTCATGCTCTCTGTTCTCTTTTTGATGGGCTTATTTGTTTTTTTCATGTTGAGTTATTTGAGTTCTCTGTAGGGTCTGGAAGTTAATCCCTTGTTTGAGGAATAATTTGCAAATATTTTCTTTCATTTCATAGGTTTTCTGTTCATTCTATTGATTATTTATTTTGTTGTATAGAACCTTTTTAGTTTAATGAAGTCCCATTTGTCTATTTTGTTTTTGTCACAATTGCTTTTGGTGTCTGAGAAAAACAAAGGGCACAAACAGAAAAACCTTAAAATTGGTCTTCTCTCTCTAACCAGTGGACCAGAAAAGAGATAAACTGGAAAGATAGAAAACTTCTAGACAATAACCTCCAAATCCACAGGAATGAAATGGGGGATATTACTATAGATTATATGGATATTACTATAGATTATATGGATATTAAAAAACAATAAAGGGATACACTAAATAAATTTACACAGTTAAATTTGACCACTTAAATAAAATGAAAGACTTCCTTGAAAAACAAATACTTCCACAACTCACTCACTACGAAATAGATAACATGACTAGCCTTATAGCTATTACAGAAAGTAAATTTACCATTTAACACTCCCCCCAAAAACATCTTTAGACCCGAAGGAAATTAAAATAAAGCACCGATTTTAAACAATCTTTCTGAAAAATTATACTTCAAAATTTATTTTATAAAGCTAGTTTTACTCTAATATCAAAATCAGACAAAAAGATTACAACAAAAATTAAACTATAGACAAGTACTTCTCCTTGAATGTAGACACAAAAGTCCTTAATAAAATGTTAGCCACATAATAGAGCAACACATAAAAGATTACACATCATGACCGACTAAGATTTATTCAAGTGATAAAAGGCTGGTTCAACATTTGGAAATCAACAAATATAAATCACCAAATAAACAAGTAAAAGAAGAACCAAATGGTCATAGAAACCAATGCATAAAAAAAATTTCTTTTCAAGATTAAACATTCTTTGAGGTTGTAGTGAGCTATGATCATACCACTACACTCCAGTCTGGGAGACAGAGTGAGACTAAAATAAAATAAAATAATAAAATAAGTAAAATAGTCAACATTCACATATAATGAAAAAAACAACAATAACAAAACACATACACAACACAAAATAAAACAAAACACCACTTAGGATAATAGGAATAGAAGGGACATTCCTCAACTTGATGAAGATCATGGAATGTACAAAAATGCCTACACCTTACCTTATGCTTAATGGTAAAAGCTGAATACTTTCCTTTAAAGTCTGGGCACAAGGCAAAGTTGTCAGCTCTTACCATACTTATTCAATAGGCTGCTAGAAGTTCTAGCCATTGCAATAAGATAAGAAAAAAAAGGCATACAAATTAGAAAAGAAAAAGATGAAATTGTTCTTATTTGCACATAATATGGTTGCATACAGAGAAAGCCTTAGTTATTGTAAATCACACACACACACACACACAGTTTGTATTTATACATACTACCAGTGGATGTGTAGATATTGAAATTTAAAATGTTATAGTATTTGCAATAATTCAACAAATTAAATACTTATGTTCAAATCTAACAAAATATATAGGACTTTTATGTTGAAAACTGTACAACACTGATGAAAGAAATTGAAGATGATCTAAATAAATGAAGAGACAAATAGCATACATGAGTTTGAAGAGTCAACCTGATATCAGATTTCCCCAAATTGATATACAGGTTTAATGAAAATCCTATCAAAATCCCAGAAAGATATTTTTATGTTAAAAAAAAAAAAACCATAGACAAGATTATTCTAAAACTTGTATAGAAAGGCAAAAGAAAAAGAAATGATGAAATAATTTTAAAAGATACCTGCATAGGCAGCATTATTTACAATAGCAAAAACATGGAACCAACTGTGTTGCCCATTGAAAGTGGACTGTACAAAGAAAATGTGGTACATATACACAATGGATACACAACCAAAAAGAAAAACAAAATTATGGACTTCACAGCATCTTGGAAGGATTTAGAGGCTATAATACTCAGTGATCTATCACAGAAACAAAGATCTGAGTACTAAATATACTCACTCATGAGCACACCCTGAACATTTATCATAATACTATAAGAAAGGGATTGGCAGTAATGGGATACTGCCAGGGGAGGGGAGCATATAACATTAGTAAGGATACCCAAACTTAACCTGCATGATGATCACTTATGTACCCTAACATTTGAATTGTACCCCCATCTTTAAAATAAAAGTAATAGTTACATTCAAGAAAAAGTAGGACGAATCAATATACTCAATTGACTTTGTGTTATGAAAAAGATAGACACATAGATCAATGAAGCACAACTGAGGAACAAGAACTAGACCTACAGAAATAGCCCTAATTTATTTTTGACAGAGAACAATAGTAATTCAATAAAGAAAAATGGCCCTTTAAATAAATGATACTGAAAAACATTCATAACCATCCCCACAAAAAACTTGTAAGTCCTATGCAAAAATTAACTCAAGATGGGCATGTATAGTAGTTATAGAAGTCAAACCATACATCAAAAAGAAATATTAAAAATATAAAATTTTGAGGAAAGAAACAGAAGAAAATATCTGAACCTAGGTTTAGGCAGAAAGTTTAACACTAGCAAAATATTTAACACTAGATTTGGATTTAGCACTAAGCAAAATATTCATTAAAGAAAAAATTATATGTTAAACATTTTACTTTAAAAATCTGCTTTGTAAGATACTCTGTTAAGAAATATTTTCTTGGAGGAAGTATTTTAAAATCAAATATCCAACAAAAGGCTTATATCTGGAATGTATAAATAATCTTCAAATTTCAGGAGAGCTTATTCAGTAAATGGTGCTGGGAAAACTGGCTGACCACATGAAGAAGAGTAAAACAAGACCCCTACCTATCACCTTATACAAAAATCAACTTTGAATGGATCGAAGACCTCAAACTATAAGAACCTTAGAAAAAGCAGGAGTAACCCTTATGGAAATTGGAACTGGCAATCAATTCCTGATCAAAACCCCAATGTTCATGCCCTAAGAGATAAGATAGACAAGTGGGACCTCATCAAACTGACAGGCTTTGCAAAGCCAAAAACACTATCAAGAGGGCAGAGAGACAACCAACAGACTGGGAAAAAATATTTGCCAACTGTATATCTGACAAAGCCCTAACATCTATGATCTACAAGGAACTCAAACATGCTGAAAAGAAAAAAACAAACAGCCCCATTGCAAAGTGGGCAAAAGATCTGAATACTCACTTCTCAAAAGAAGACAAACAAGCAGCCAACAGATACATGAAAAAAATGCTCAGCCTCACTAGTCATCAGAGAAATGCAAAACTACACTGAGATACCACAAAACTCCAGTCAGGATGGTCATCATCAGTAACTCAAAAAACAACAGATGCTGCAGAGGATTCAGGGAAAAGGGAACACCTCTACCCTGTCGGTGGGAGTGTAAACTAGTATAACCTCTGTTTAAAACAGTGTGGCAATTCCTAAAATATCTAAAAAATCGACCTTCCATATGACCCCACAATCACCCTACTGGGAATATACCTGGAGGAACTCAAGTCACTTTATGAAAAAGGTACCTGCACATGCATGTTTACTGCAGCATTATTCACAATAACAAAGACATGGAACCAAGCATGCTGCTGATTGAAAGAGGACTAAAAAAAAAAAAAAAATCTGGTACATATTCACAATGGAATATTACACAACCATAAAGAAGCACAATATTATGAACTTCGAAGCAACTTGGATGGACTTAGAGTCTATAATACTGAGTGATCTATTATAGAAACAAAGAACTGAGTACCACACATTCTCACTTATAAGTGGACCTTGAACAACTATCATAACACTATAAGAAAGCGATTGGTAGTAGTGGTAAACTGCCAAGGGATGAGGGGCACATCTCATCAACAAGGGTGCCTTCATAATGAACATTTGTATGCCTAACCCTGAATTGTACCCTACATCCTTAAAATAAATAATTTTTAAAAATTCTTAAATTAAAAAAAAGAAAATTGGCAAAAGACACAGAGACATTTTGCTAAAAAGGTATGACAAATATGCATGTGAAAAATCAACATTATTTGTTATTACAGAAGTACAGATTAAAGCCACAATGAGATATCACTACACCTACGAGAATGGCAATAATAAAAAAGTAACCATATTACCAAATGCTAGTGAAAAGGTAGAGTAACTGGATCATGCATACATTGCTGGTGGGAATGTAAAATAGTTCATTTGCTATGAATGATTGACAGTTTCTCATAAAATTTAATATGCATCATTTACTGATAAGTTCTCCTATCCCCGGGGGGGTGGTGGAGACTCTGTCGAAGATAAATTGGTTGAGAAATTGAGGTTTTGCTTCTGGAATCTCAATTCTATTCCATTGGTCTATATGTCTGTTCTTGTACCAATACCAGGCTGTTTTGATTATTGTAGTGTTATAGTAAAGTTTAAAGTCTGTTAATGGGATACCTCCTGCTTTGTTTTTTTTTTTTTTGGCTGAGAATTGTTCTGGCTATTCTTGGTCATTTGTGTATCCATATGAACGCCTGTATTTTTTTTTTCTAGATCTGAGAAGAATGTTGCTGGTAATTTGATGGGTATTGCATTAAATCTGTAGATTACCTTAGGTAAGATGGACATCTTCTCAATGTTGGTTCTTCCGATCCACGAGCATGGGATATTTTCCCACTTGTTTGTGTCATCTTTGATTTCTTTGAGCAGTGTTTTGTAGTTTTCATTGTAAATGGTGCTGGGAAAACTGGCTGACCACATGCAGAAGAATCAAACAGGACCCCTAACTATCCCCATACACAAAAATGAACTCTAAATGGATCAGAGACCTAAATGTAAAACCTCAAACCATAAGAAATTTAGAAAATGCAGGACACACCCTTATGGAAGTTGGAACTGGCATCCAGTTCCTGAGCAATACCAGAAATGCACAGGCCATAAGAGATAAGATAGACAAGTGGGACCTCATTAAACTGACAAACTTCTGCAAGAAGAAACCATCAAGAGAGCAGGGAGACAGCCCACAGATTGGGAAAAAGTTTTTGCCAACTCCATGTCTGACAAAGACCTAATATCAAGGATCTATGAGGAACTCAAATGTGCTGAAAGGAAAAAAAAAACAAACAACCCCATTACAAAGTGGGCAAACGATATGAACAGACACTTCTCAAAAGAAGACATATGAGTGGCCAACAGATAAATGAAGAAATGTTCAGTCTCACTAGTCATCAAGGAGATGCAAATTAAAACTACACCGAGATACCACCTAACTCCAGTCAGAATGGCCATTATCAATAACTCAAAAAATAACAGATGCTGGAGAGAATGTGGCAAAAAGGGAACACTTCTACATTGTTGGTGGTAGTATAAACTAGTACAGGCTCTGTGGAAATCAGTGTGGCAATTCCTAAAAGCTCTATAAATCAACCTTCCATATGACCCCGCAATCCCCCTACTGGGAATATACCCCGAAGAACTCAAATCACTCTATAAAAAAGATACCTGCACACGTATGTTTATCGCAGCATTGTTTACAATAGCAAGATCATGGAACCAACTATGCTGTTGGTTGACTGGATTAAAAAAATGTTGTACATATACACAATAGAATATTACGCAGCCATAAAAAAGAACAAAATCATGAATTTCGCAGCTACTTGGATGGAATTAGAGTTTATAATACTGAGTGATCTCTCACAGAAACAAAGATCTGAGCATCACATGTTCTCACTCATACGTGGACCTTGAACAAATACTGTAATACTACAAGAAAAGGGTTGACAGTGGTGGGAAACTATGGGGCAGGGGACAGGGAGGGGAAGGGAGGTGGGATTAGCGGTAGTCAATATCTGTCTGGGGAAAGTTGGGCACACCTCATCAACAAGGGTACCTGCACAATGGATATTTGTATTCCTAACCCTTAACTCTACCCCACAAACTTAAAATAAAAAATATATATTAATAATTTTAAAAACTTAATATGTAACTACCATATGATTCAGCTATTGCACTCTTAAACATTTATCTCAGAGACATCAAGCCTTACCTTCACATAAAACATATGCATGAATATTCATTGCAGCTTTATTCATAATAGTCAAAAACTAGAAACAATCCAGATGTCCTTACATGTGTGAATGAACAGACCATGGTGGCTCCATATGATGGAAAACTTCTCAGCAATATAAAATAGTGAACTATTAACAACCTGGATGAATCTTCAGAAAATTATGTTTCATGAAAAAATGCCCATCTCAGAAGGTTACAAACTGTATAATTCCAGCAATGCAACATTGTTTAAATGACAAAATTAGAGACATGGAGAAAAAGATTAGTGGTTGCCTGGAGTTAAGGAAGTGATAGGGGTGTGAAGTAGGTGTGGCTATAAACAGACAACATGAGGGATCCTTGCAGTAATGTAAATATTTTGTATCTTGACTGTATTGCTGTAAATTTCCTGGTTGTGATATTACCCTGTAGTTCTACAAGAGTTTACCATTGAGAGAAATCAGGTAACTGGGAGTACAAGAGATCATATTGCCCAGGGATTTAAGTTGCTTTTCTCATAATTCAATTCGAACACCCAAATACCATTTTAGATTTAACCAAAAAGCGTGTCGTGAATTTTTTTTCTCTCAGATACTTTTTCTTTTTTTTGAGTAGGGGGGTCTTACTCTGTTGCCCAGGCTGGAATGCAGTGGCACCAAGATGACTCACCACAGTTTTGACCTCCTCGGTTCAGGAGATTTTTCTGCTTCAGTCAACTGAGTGGCTACAGTAACTACAGCTAATCTTTTTAATTTTTTGTAGAGACAATGTCTCACTATGTTGCCCAGACCAGTCTTGAACTCCTGGACTCAAAGATTCTTCTCCTAGGTCTCCCAAAATTCTGGGATTACAGGCGTGGACCACCATGCCTGGCCTGATTCTTTCAGATACTTATAAAGTTTTAAGCAAGATCTGGGATCCATTTAGGTAGAATGGTTACTTTAAAAAACAAAACAAAAAAACTACCCTTGTCTACCAAATTGCTGTATAGGGAGTGAGGAATGAAAACCACAGTCTTCCAGTACATTTTTTTTGTTGTTTTTGTAATGTACTCTAGTCGATTGTTTCTACTGTTTCTGTTGGTGTCTCCTCCATTCTTGTTAGTACATTTTCTGAACCTGTTGTTTTTGTTACCATTTCTTGTCCTGGAAATGCTTTGGTATGCCAGAATATTTTAACATTCTTATTTATGCAGTCTGTGCTTCTCAGAAAAAATGCTTAAGCCATCTGTGATAATGTTCACTCTAAAAGGTAAAACACTTCAAGTAACTATACATACCAACTCAGATCTGATCCAGGGATTTGATTCTAATATCAAACATCTGAAAGGAAACTAAACCAGGCTGAATTCCATCACTCTCTGAGAAACTCAGGTTTCCCTTCTTCTGTCAATCTTTTAATGAATAACCCAGGTGGAAGCATGATCTCTTTCATTAAAAAAAAATCTAAACACTAGCTTTCACTTGGTAAGCTATTAACGCTCTTAAAACCAGTATTTTATTTATATAAATTTATACCCAAATTTATTTTTTCTTTTTATATGACCTATGAATTCTTTTATACTCAAGACCAAATATTACATTTCCTTTTATCTCTTGTGGTATTTTGCATAAAAGCACCAAATCAAGTATTTGGTTATTCACTACTAGTTCTCAGAGAACTTGAACATACACTAGATAAGATCCCCCCAAACACCATCAACCAGATGCTTAAATTTCTCCTAACTTATTTTTAAATAAATCCATTCCATTTTGACCACTTCACAGATAAATAAAATATTGTTTCTAATATAGGATTTCCTCTCTTAACACCAATAATATAGTTAACAGTTTCTTCATCTATAATAAAACATTCAGTGTTAGTGCCTTTCTGTCTAGAATATTTTTATATACACAAATACACAATTGCTTTAAATGATATAGTTAAATAAAAGGGGGAAAAGTATAAAATATTTAAAATATTGATTATTTTATTAGAGTGAAATACACTTCTACCATTTATACTACTTCAAATTGGATTAGCATAAGAAACTCTGAGTTGGTCAAGGAAAGTCTTCATTTATAAGAAATAATAATTTGTAATTATTTGCCAAAAATAGCTTGCATTCTTTTTTTTTTTTTTTAATTCAGGCATGAACATGTTATGAACTAAAGTTGAAACCAAAGTAACTCAGAAAATGTTCACTCTTGCATAATTAGAAAATGGAATTATGATCAAAGGCTGGTCAGGTCTACTTAATGAGATTTCATACAGGCTCTTAATTTGGGGAATTACTGGTATTTCCTTCAGTAATGCAAAGGTTATTATATAAAATGGCCTATAGTGGTAATTCATATTTTATAATCCAAATTTATTGAGAATTCTAAACAATCTTAAAGAGAAGTCAGCTATATAATAGACTTGGAACATTTTTTCAGTAAAAGTTCAGAATTCAAGAAAAGTCCTAGGTGATCTCTCTTTCTCTCTATCAAAAACAGGTAAGACTTTTGACAATAAAACACTGTTTCATTTATATTTCTTCATCTTTATTTTCAAATACTCTGCTTACAATTCCTATTAATTTTATGTAGTTAAGTAAATATAATAATAAGTTGTCACCTACTGAATAAATCAAGTTTATATGGTAATTGATTTTTCTGGATTGCTTGTGCTTACTTACTTTTCACAGAAGCTGATTTTGTACTTTCATTTGCTTTCTCATTTTCATATTATTGATTACAATTGCTAGAAAAATTGGAATTGTTGTGTCTATTGTTTTATGGTATTAATTAAATTGATTTATACATGGATTACACTTTGAGTAATTACGTTATGACAAAGTAACACTAATATAAATAAATCACTTTATTTGAGTACACTACTATTGCTGTTTATATTAAGTAAATCTCTCATTCCATAAAAAATCTTTGTGATTAGAACAAAATCAATACCATAATTTGTCACTCTTTCCTACATACTACAAGACACTGTGTTCCTTTTCAACATAGCTGTTAATCAGTGTCAAACTGAAGAACAATTTTTCAAAAACCCAGCAGAAATGGTTCTTGACCTTACATTTAGCACTTTAATCAGTGTCCTAGTAAGAGCAAGCATTTTTCTTAGTTTCAGATGACCTTCACAATGGTAGTTATGGGAAGGGTATCTTCATTTTTTTAGTACATGTGAAAAAGTAATAAACAGCAAACATAGGAATGATCAAAGCAGGAATATATGCCTGCATAAGGAAAACTGACTATAAAAGCACCAGAGAGAGAAGATTTAGCAAGATGCGAGCACAGCAGTCCAATGCACAAAATCCCAATGCTTATTAATCAACAACAGACTACTGCAGTTAAAAAAAAATGGGTGATACGGGCATGAATAAATAGTGGGATAAGAGTTATGAACCCTTAAATAGTTTTGCAGTAATAAGCACTTATTTTATTCCAGATTAAATAAACTCTACAAATAATGATACAAATAAATTCCATAAACAATTCCAGAAAATAAATTCTGTATATGACTTAGATTCAAGGAAATGTAAAAATTGAAGGTCTTAATGAGTGAAAATAAGAAGTTCATTTTCTTCTTATTCAATCAATTTTATTATTCAAGTATAGGAAAATTATGTCAGGTGTGTTACACCATGTTCAGAGACAAATTTTAAAATGACTGAAAGTGTAGTATACACATTAATATGGCACTTAAGATTTTTTTTCAGGGATTAATTTTTTTCTGCATTAAAGTGGGTTGTCAAGAAATGGGTTTCAAAGTCTTTGCTTAGGTAATGTTACAATTAAAATAAACTTTCCCCTTCTGGTAATGGCAGTCTTTGCAATTGATGTTAACCACTCTGATAAAGATAATGAAGCCCCATTAAAAAGTGGGCACAAGACATGAATAGACACTTCTCAAAAGAAGATATATGGGAAGCAAACAGACACATGAAAAAGTGCTCAGCCTTATTCATCATCAGAGAAATGCAAATCAAAACCACACTGAGATACCACCTAACCCCTGTAAGAATGGCCATCATTAATAAAACAAACAATAACAGATGCTGGCGAGGATGTGGAGAAAAAGAAACACTTCTACACTGCTGGTGGGAATGCAAACTTGTACAACGTCTCTGGAAAACAGTCTGGAGATTTCTGAAGGAACTAGAAATTGACCTTCCATATGATCTAGCAATTCCCCTGTTGGGAATATACCCGGAGGAACTCATATTATTCTACAAAGAAGATACCTGCACATGAATGTTTATTGCAGCTCTATTCACAATAGCAAAAACATGGAACCAACCATGTTGCCTACCGAACCTGGACTGGATAAAAAAAAATATGGTACATATACACAGTAGAATATTATGCAGCCATAAAGAACAACAAATAAGCCGGGCTTGGTGGCTCAGCCTGTAATCCTGCGCTTTAGGAGGCTGAGGTGAGTGAATTGCCTGAGCCCCTGGATTTGAGACCTGCCTGGGCAACTTGGCGAGACCTCATCTCCACAATAAATCAAAAAAATGAGCCAGGCGTGGTAGTGCGCCTGTAGTTCCGGCTACTTGGAAGGCTGAGGCAGAAAGGATTGCTGTAGCCCAGCAGGTCAAGGCTGTGGTGGCCTGGAGCAGCCACTGCACTCCAGTCTGGGCAACAGAGTGAGACAACTCAAAAAAGAACGACAAATATACGGACTTTGCAGCAACCTACATGGATTTGGAGTCGATCATACTCAGTGATATATCACAGAAACAAAGAACAGAGTTCCTTATGTTCTCACTCATAAGAGGACCTTGAACAATTATAATAAGAAGGCGATTGGCTGTAGTGGGAAACTGTCAGGGGAAGGGGGGGTGGGATTGGCAGTTGAGGGAGACTGCTAGGGGAGGGAGGGGCAAACGTCATCAACAAGGGTACCTACATGATCAATGTTTATATACCTAACCCTGAATTGTACCCCACATCTTTATAATAAAAATTTTAAAAAAGAAAAAAAAAGAAAAAGCACGTCTACCTTTGATGTAGACCATCAGTGTAATTCCCAACTCAACTCCTCCTGTCTTCAAGATTAATTCTTTCCTTTTCCATTCCCTTACTTTTTTGCCTTCAGGAGTCTGCTAGCTTCATGGTCATTTTTATAAGGCCTATGTGGTATTTGTTTTCATGAAATGAGAACCTTAAAAGATGCTTTCGATCCTCTTCTTAAAATGTGCTCAGGAGAAAACTTAAATGAGGATGAGATGTAAAATGAAATTGAGCATAAACGTGAAGGTGAGAGTTATTTTAATATTCAAATGTGGAGAGAGAACCTCTTACAGAGCTTCATAGTGCCTGTTCTAATTTTATGAATTTACTCTGGATCCTTTATTTTCAAATCATTACTCTGGGTCCTTTATCTTAAAAGTGTATTTTGTAATACACTTTTAAGATAAATTCACACAAAATTGTGTGAATTTTGTGATACAAATACACTTCTTAAGAATAATTTCTAAAATATTGACTTGAAAATATTAATTACTCTTAAGGAATATTTTTATAACGAGACAAGTCACAATTATTTAATTCTGGTATATCAGTACAGTTTACCAATCATAGTGTAATTCTTTCTACATTATTTCAGTTATGTAAGTATGTAGGTTTTTATGTCTTGCCTTTTAATCTATGAATTGGTAAAGTGTGGGTAATCTCATTGACCTTGTCATACTCATATTATATATTTAATTGCATGTTTTATAATAGGGTAATAGTGAAAATCAGTTGTGATCTGGAGTCAGAAATCTAATTTTCTAATACTAGTTTCACTCCTCTCTAGCTGTGTGACTTAAGCAGTCACTTATTTTCAATATAGTTCTGTTTACTTATCATTAACATGGTGATACTAATACTATCCTAATAAAGTTTTGGGGAGGACAAAATACAACGACCATGATATGAAAATGGTGTTGATGAAGCAATAATGACATTGTTATGATAGTTTATCATTTGTACATATACTGATTAATTTCTTAAGATAGCAAAGTCTTAATTCCATGAAAAGACTGAGAACCAGAAGGAATAAGGTTGCTTTTTAATTTACATTATTTTCGTCTATTCCTAATATGAATATCTTATAAAGGGGAAGTGACATTTATTCCTATAATGCATATTCTCAGTAAAATGGTTATATTGGTTAGCAATTACTATGTAATGACCATTTTCAAAATGTAGTAATATAAAATGAAAAGCATTTGTTATGTCTCATTAGTCTCTGTGTTGGCTACAACAGGAGTTCTTCTTGCTGGACTGGACTTGCATTTGCTCTCATATGTCTAAAGTCACCTTGGTGGTCTAGAAAGTCTTCAGCTCAAGTGACCTGACTCTCCCTCATTTATCTCTTGTATCCCTCTTGCAAGCTAGCCCAGGCTTTTTCTTTTGGCACTAGCAGAAAGAAAGCCTGTCTTTGCATCAAGTTTGCTACTGCACCAGTGGCCAAAGCAAGTCATATGGCCAAGTCTAGCATCAGTGTGACAGGATCCTACCTACCATATGTGGATACAGGGAGGTGTGAAAAATTGTGCCACCTGTTGCCGTCCATGTAACACAGTGGCCTTAGAAGAAAAGGGAAGTCTGCCCAAATGGAAACCGGATAGAAGCCTGGCATGTGTGTCATGGTGGGCCCATGTTCATGCGAACGCCTTGTGTAATTTCAGCGCTTACACCCTCTCATTCTTCATCACTGCACTAGAGCCTTGGCAGCTTCACCATCCGACTGCTTCACAAGAAATGCCCACACCCAAGTATGCACCTCTGGTGTTTGAAATAACACAAAGAAAATTGTTTCCAAGACAACTTTGATGAAATGTCAGCTTTCTCTGGGTTCTAAACCCATATGAAAAGCATTGCTATCATCATTCTTGCTGGGTAATTTGTATACTGCAGTAGTTTGTTTGGAAACATGCCTGTTGTTCTTTAAAATATGCTTAATGCTAGATTAGAGAGCAGATTTTTTTTTCTGTTTATGCAAGCTCATTTCTAAAGCATTTAAAATAAAGAGCTTGGGCATGTATGGTATTTAAAAACCCTTCACATGATGTTTTTAAAACAGATCAATTTCAGCATTAAAATGTTAGGAATTCAGCCAAGGAAAATTCAACTTGGATTGTATAGCTATAATGATAATGTATTATAACCATCTTCTTTGAAAGTGATTGTAGTTGCAGAGTTGAATCTGGTGAATTACATAATCTGAGTGTTTGCCAGAACCCTGTTGTAGGGGGATTATTCAAGCCTTTCCTAAATCAAAGTAAAACGGATTGTGGATATTATTATGAAGTCCTTAAATCACAAGAATAGTCATCACAAAATATATAAAGATAACTCATTTGAATTGAACAGAAGGTCATATGACTTAATGCTAGTTATCACACTTAATTACTTGGCAGAATATTAGGAGGTAAGAGAGCATAATTTCAGTATTTTAGCTACTTTTCCTTGAATTTAAAATATCTTGAGTTTGCTTATTACTTACCCAAAAAGTGTTTTCAAGTCAGAAGTAACTTCATAATTGAGATGTTATTGATTTCAGAAATTGACTCCCACGTATAGTCATCCCTCTGTATCCCTGGGCTCCATATCCTCAGATTCAAACCACAGATGAAAAATATTTGAAAAAAACATATAGCAAAAAACTACAGTGTAACTATTTACACAGAATTTATATTGTGTTAGGTATAATAAATGATCTGGAGATTATTTAAAGGGTACGGGAGGATGTGTCTAGGTTGTCTGCCATTTTATATAAGGAACTTGAGCATCTGCAGATTTTGGTTTCTACAGGGGAGGGAGAGGGATTTCCTGGAACCAATCCTTCATGGATACTGAGGGATGACTGTAATTAAGAAAATTTATATACTAATCACATCATTTAGGCATGTAATTTATCCTTTTAAAACTTAAAAAATCTTTGAGCCAACCAGTTTGTAACCATTATCAAAACATATATCTGTAATGTTGGCTCCTGTTGTGGGTTGAATTGTGTTTCTCAAAACAATGTAATAAAGTTCTGATCTCTGACCTGTGAATGTGACTTTATTTGGAAATGAGGTCTTGGCAGATGTAGTCAAGTTAAGATGGAAGTTATACTGGAATAGAGCTGGCCATAAATCCATTGACTGCAGTCCTTATAAGGAGAAAGATTTGAGATAAAGGGGAGGCACTAGAATGAAGGCCCACCTACCTGAAGACAAAGAGGCAGAGAACAGAATTAAGCTGCCACAAGCCAAGGAATTCCAGGAATTGCCAGCATCCACCAGAAGCTGGAAGGGTCAGGGAAGGATTCTTCCCTGGAGCCTTTGGTGGCCCTTCCAGGGCCATGATTTCTAACTTCTAGCCTCCAGAATCACAAGAGAATAAATTTCTGTTGTTTTAAGCCAATGATTTGTGGATAATTTATTAGGAGAGTTTACTAACCTAGGAAACTAATACAGCTCCCAAGAATGAAGTTAATTTGTCAATTTTGTTTCATCATCCACGAAGTACTTACTGTATGATACTAAATACAGGGTGCATTCACATATACTAAGCCACAGAACTGTTACATGTCAAAAGCTTTTCAAATTTTGTCTAATATTCTCACCATCCCTGTACACTGTGTACCAAAGGAAAGGTCAGAAAATACTTGGTACACTCAAGTAGTGCTTGAAAGGGCCTGCTGCCTGCAGTTCTTGTTTTATGGCTTGGTCTTACTTTTATTTTTTTTCAGATTGAAACTAAACATGCTATCTAATGCATAATTAGAATTAGCCTTCAGCTGGGTGCAGCAGCTCAAATCTGTAATCCCAGCACTTTGAGAAGCCAAGGTGGAAAGATTGCTTGAATCCGGAAGTTTGAGGCCAGCCTGGGCACCATAGCAAGACCTCATCTCTACAAAAAATAGAAAAATTAGCTGGGCGTGGTAGCACATTGTGGCCATGATTGTGCCACTGTACTCCAGCCTGGGCAACAAAGTAAGACCCTGACTTAGAAAATTTTAAAAAAAGAATTAGCTTTCGGGTAACATGATTCTTGTGGCTGTTTTCCTTGTGTCTCCCATTCCTTCATCTCCCAGTAATGGTAGATTTATAGCAGTCCTCTTAACTGATTAAATGTCTCAATTCTTTTTCTTTATGTGGTGTTCTTGGCCACTTAATTATGCTACATTAAATGGTGTGTTGTTGCTGTCATTGCAGTTGGATTGCAGTGTGGATAGCATCTTTAGAGATTTTGAAAAATGTTCCTATCATACAGTTTTTGCTTGTAAATAGAAGTGCTGAGCATGCATAAATGTGTTTTAAGAAATTATTTCTTTATTACTGTTTAGTTGAACTGATGGTGACACTAAACATCGAGGCTTTGATGTTTTATACGGTATTCTTCCCCACTAATTAACTGCACTAATGAAGTTAATTGTGGGGAAGAATGCTGTATAAAACATCAAAGTCTCAATGTTTAATCACAACTTAAAAAGAAGTTTTATACTCTTCGATTGCCAAATACATTCCAATTAGCTGAAGGAAGGTCAAAAATTCTGTTTTCCCCCATTTTGTCTTCAAAGCTTTTCCAGACTTTTGGTTGACCATTGGTTACTTGAGCCTGAGTGTTAATCTAGACAAGATGACACTAGCTTTTGGAGGACAAAACATCTTCCCGCAAACTATAAGCCAGCATCACTGAGAGACTCTTTTTCTATAAAAGACAGTGTGTACTGTAATATGTCCTGTTATATACTAATGCAACTCACACAGTAATGTTTTTCTCTACCCTCTAACTTTATTATTAATATGGAGCCACTCCATCTTTCTGTATGTTTCCATATGTTGCTCTTCTAAGCCACTTCTTGAATGTCTGATAGGCATATTTTCTTAATGAATTCAACTGCAAAAGCAAGGTATTTAAAGGCATAAGATGTATGTAAGTGGGGACTCTGGAAAGTTGATTATAAGAATTCTTAAATGACGTCGTTCTAGTAGTTGAACAACAAGAACGACAAGAATTTCTTCTCAGGTCATTTCCCTGTGGCATGTGTTATATCAATTTTTATTGTTTTTATAAATCAAGTGGGGTTTACAATAGCAATCATGTAATTCAGATAAGCAGTTATTGTAATTGACCTTGGTGATGAGTATCCTTGGCTTTTACCACAGTTAATACCTGAGGATGACCAATTATCTCATAATGCCCACTTTATTGAGATTACTGTTTTAATTATGGCACTCAAAATACATCACTTTGTCAGCATTGTAGAGTCATGCATGGGAACACTGCAGTCAACATGCAGAAATGTGTACAGAACATCTAGCCTCATCTTACAACATGGTCGTGACCGAGTATTTTCTGTGTCTCAATTCCCAGCTATGATTTTGAAATGTGGTACATCCTGGCATGATCAGCTTCAGGGAAATAGTCTGAAGTCAACCGCTGAGCTAATTGTCCTCTGAGAAAAAGCTGAAGGTGACTTGGTGCTGATAGGTAGGCAGATCTAGTTGATTAAGCGTTCTAATTGCCAGAAGTCATAGTGGCTTGTTGATTATCTGAGTATGCCTTAGGTCAGGTGGTCATCTTTAGACTCACCTGGGAGCTTTAAAAATTGCCATTTCTAGGAGACTCTAATGTAATTATTCTGGGGTGGGGCCCAGGTAGTACTTTTTTTTTTTTAAAGCTGCAGTGCCCCTGGGGATTCTGATGTGCAGCTAGGCCTGAGAACCACTGCTCAGTTCCTTAAATTGTTTGCTTCCTGCTGGTTTGCCTCACCCCAGTCTGGACCCCTTCCCAGATGAGAGAATGTCTTTTGGATCTTTGTTGCTCTGTGCCTTACTCTTCCTCTCTTTCCTCCCAGACATAGCTTAGTACTTTGTATGACTGGAATAGTCTCAGTGTGGATTTGGGTTCTGCTAATGCTTGCCCTTTCTTCCCAAGCAGTTCTAGGTCTACCTCTCCCACAGGAAGTCTCAATGAATACATACCACCCCTTCACAAACCTGAGAGCACCGTTTCTCACTAACACCTCATTGTACTCTTATAATTCAGTCTCTGTTGATCACATAAATATGTCTTACCTTTTTCCCAAGATTTTTAAAATAAGGATTAGCATTTATTTTTTAGCATCTATCTTAACTGCTTGGTATATCACTTTGTGGAAGTAATTCTGGTTGATTAGAGCAGTTGTTATGAAGCTCCCAGTTGCTTTTCCCCCTTCTGTAATAAACCTGAAGGATGCTGTTAACGTGCATCGTGCAGTCCTCATAGTCCCTTAAGCATAGGAGCTTTCTTGAGGGATACCAAATACTCTTGCCCTTTTAAAATTAAGACACTGTATCAGATTGCAGATGCGTAAAGATGGCATATAATGTTGACAGACTTGATTCCATTCTAATTTTTTATACTTACATGTCGTGTGAGGTAAGTCACTCAGTTAGTTATACCTCTGACCTCTCTCAGATTCATCTTCTTCCCCAATTCCCCTCTAATCTGAGCCGCCAGCTTCTCCACCTTGGACCACGGCAGTAGCTACTGGCTGGCCTCCTGCTTTCTCTCCAAGTTCTGTTACCTGTCAGGTCCACTTAAGCCCACACCACCAGCATGAGTCAAGTGGTGAAAGCTCAGCTTTTGGTAGTCTGATTCAGAATTTGCTATTTTAATTTTAGCATACATGTAAGGTTTGTATTGTACACTTACTGTTGTTTTCATTTTTTAGTTGTGAAGGATGGAGGTAGGCAGCATTATCTTTTCTGTTCTTAAGGGCTTTAAAAATGCTGATTGCGGCCTCCCTCTCGCATAGAACTTTTCCAAGGTCTCTGAGTGACCATCAGAATGCGTGTTCTGTCATTACTCCCCCCCAGTGGTTCTGTCATTACTCCCCCCCAGTGGTACTTAGAATAAAATACGACTCTCCCCAAGGCCTGCTGGGCTTCACCCTCTGGGCCTCCCTCCTCCCAGCTGCCCCCACGTTGGGCACCCAGCCCTCCTGTGTGCAAGTGTCACTACAAGCTTTTCCGTCCTTCAGTGCTTGTGCGTGGTTATTTTCTCTGTCTAGAACATCCTTTTCCTGGCTGCTAACATGGTTTGGCTTTAACTTGTGCTTCAGGTATCAGCCAGAGGGGTCGTCTTTTCAAAAAGGTAGTCTTTCCTAACCACCCTGATGCTATTTTCAGTCTTAATATCTTGTTTATCTCCTTTGTAACACATTGCCATTCACATGTATTTTATTGTTTTTTTTAAGTAGTAACTTGGTCAGTGCTCTGTGAGGGCAGAGTCCTCATCTACCCTTTTTATTGTATTTCTAGTGTCTGAGGACTCAGTAGAGTATGGCAAATAGTGGGGGGCCCAGTGTAACCCTGGTGCTTTATTATCAACAAGGGGTTATATGTTGCATGCCCCTCCCCCACATCACTGAGGTTATATGTTGCGTGCCCTCCCCCCCCCACCCACTCACTTTAGAGTTACTTGTCAAATTCTTGTGAAGTCAGGGCTGCAAGTCTAGTACCCACCTCTGCCACCATAGCTCAAGGCTGTCCTAGAAGGCACATCTGATGTGAATTCTACAAGTTAGAGAAAGAACAGAACTTCTAAAAACGGCACCAACCCAAGAGGGCAGGAAGAAGCCCAGACTTAAGAGCATGCTGCTTGAAATGTTTGACTCTGAAGAAGTAGACGGAGGCTTGAGGAACTGCCTGCTACCCGTTTTCAAAGGAAGGCTGAGACGGAGACTTTCACAGCAGCTCTCCCAACCTCCAGCTTCCCAGATTGGATTACTGGCGAAGGATTGGCCATTGCCTTTTAGGACAGATTCTAGAAATAAACATGAAAGGGCGGATGGTATGCCTGCTACTTCATGTAGTTATTTAATTATCATCTACCTTAGTTTGTTCAGGTTGTTATAATAAAATAGTATAGACTGGGTGGCGTAAACAAATTTTTTTCTCACGGTTCTGGAGGCTGGGCAGTCCAAGACCAAGAAGCTGCTGATTAGTTGTCAGATGAGGGCCTGTTTCCTGTTTCATAGATGGTGCCTTCTAGCTGTCCTTATATGGTAGAAGGGGCAGGGAGCTTCTTTGAGCCTCTCTTATAAGGGCACTAATCACTAATCCCATTCATGAAGGTTTCACCCTCCTGACCTAATCACTTCCTAAAAGCACAACTCCAAATACCACACTTTGGGGGGTTAGGTTTTAACATGTGAATTTTGAGGGGACAGAAACATTCAGACCATGGCAATGACAATCCTCTCTGATAAATATCCTTCTCTCCATTTTACAGGTATTAAAATTGAGGCCTTGAGGTTAACTTGCTAGAACTGAGTATTGAAACAAGAGCACACTCTCTCTCTAATCACCTGCTTATTCCATTTCTTTGCCTCCCCTCCAGACTGCACACTACTGGCTGTAAAGCTGATGCCTTACTCACCTTTGTCTTTCCAGTGCCTAGCAGCTATTCAGCTCGTGTGGTGGAATTCTTCTGGTATTGCAACATGAGACTGCTTGCAAAGTCTTTGTTATGCTTAAGATAGAAGAGTAAAGACTCATTTTTCCATCTGTCAGCTAGCAGAGTCCCCCCCTTAAGCAGAATCTCCCCACCCAAACTCTGTGGGTCTGGCTGGCTCCTCAAGGCTGCTAATGACCTCCCTGACCATCTCTCTATTCCCAGTGGAGGGATGTCAGTGGGTGTCTGTTTTAGCAAGCTTGTCAATGGCTCAGATGTCGGTAACATGACATTTGATTAATCTCATGCTCCTGGATACTTTCTTGCACACATTAGGTTGTGGGATCTTCTGCATCTTGATTACTGTGCCCTGAAAGCTTACAGACCACAAGACTTGCAAGGTAGCAGCCTGCTGGCTGTGTTAGCAGAGGACTGTCCTATGCTGGAACGTGTGTGCATGCATCTGAAGAGAGAGAGAGAAACCGCAAAAGTCATACCTGTGCTTTGAATTATTTTTATCTTCATTCATTCATTCATTCAGCAAACACTTTTGAATTGTCCTTGCATTACGAAGTGCAGGATGTCCTTCGAGCCATATTTAGTATTAAATAGCAAAAGCACACCACTGAGTTCGTGTTCTTTCTTTTTAGTAAAACAGTGATTGATCGAATGGTGTGCACTTCATTTCTCTGTGTGGTGAGTGAGAGTATTTTCTTCAGTTCATTTTCAGCATGCTGCTATTACCGCATCATTTAGCTCGATGCCAGATTGCACTTGGCTCCATTCATTTCTGTTTACCGAGTAGCGCTGTAGTGATTAAATGTCACTGGGTACACCAAGTGTACAAAAGTAATTAACCTAAAAGGACATGTTAGAATAAGGGTCAACAACCTCTTTAGCCTATAGTGCCACCAGCATGACAGAGTATTGACAGAGGTATTGCTGGCAGGGCGGGGAGGAGGGGGGTGTGGAGAAGGAAAAGGAGAGAAGTGAAAGGAAGGAGGAAAGAGGAGAAGGAAAGTTCAGAGAAGCAGGAGTGATACACCAGTACTCACACTTGTCTGGGGTGGTGAGTAGAACGGGGTCTAAGAAATTCTTCATCCTTTCCTTACAGTTTAGCTACCTGACCTATGATCATTTGGGGGACGGTTGAGAGATTAGATCACAACTTGACTTACCTTTCGGCATTTCACCACTGGTTAGTGGAGTCAATGCTCTTGCCTGGGTAGAACAGAGTAATTTTGGCACATGCTTGGTGAATCAGCCTGGTCTTCTCGTGTTTTATATATTTTGTCAAATCTCTTGCATCCTTAGATCTAGTTGTCATATGAAAGCTTCTGCTTGAAGTCATTTCTTTAGAATGAATAAAAATTGTTTCTCTGAGTATCTGTATCTCAATTGTTTTTATCCCTCAGTATATGAAGTCACTATCAGTCACAACTAATATTAGTGATTATGTCTCTTTACATAGTAAAAATTTCCATAAAGCTCTAAGTAGTCATCTATGACTTAAAAGTCAACCACCGTGAACTGTCTGTCTGCCTTATAGTTGGATTTTTCTCTCATCACCTGTGTGTGGTGACTTTCTACCCAGAAAAAAAAATGGGAGTGCTGAGGATGTTTTTCTTTTCACCACATACCTCCTTGGGGGATAAACATTTCAAGGAGATCCCCAGGGCCAAGATTCTCTAAATGAGCAGCACAGGAAAACTGCTGATGCCTGCATTCTTCCCTGGTGGGTCTGCCAGGCAGGATTCTTTTAAATCCTGCCTTTTCAGTGGTCAGACTTCAGTAAGATTTGTTTCCCTGTGGTCACAGACAGATGAGAGACAGGGAAGAGGATGAACAGTTGAAAACTGTCTACCTTATGTGGAAGATTTGTTTCTTTTAGGATAAAAAAAAATGGTGGCATTTATTCCACAAGGAATATTCACCGGGTTCCCATCCAGAGACCAAGCCTGGTACTACCCTTTGGGGAGGAGCCTGCATCTTTGATCAGTACAGTAGAGGGTGGGTGGGCAGCAATAGTGAAAAAGCATGGCCTCTTCTCTGTTCTCTACCTGGCACCGTTCTGACCTTTGTTTCAGTTTTATTTCTTGCACTGCTTCCTCTTCATGAATGTCTTCTCAGCATAGTCGTGAAAAAGTCCTGTCTTGTCTCATTTAGTAACCACAAGCCACATGTGGCTTTTCAGCACCAGCAGTGTGGCCAGTCCAAATTGAGATGTGCTGTAAGTATAAAATACACACCAGATTTTGAAGAGTTAGTACTAAAATAAAGAATCTAAAATGTCTCATTAATAATTTTGATGTTATATGTTGACATGGTATTTTTTGAAATATTGGATTAAATAAGTAATTAAAATTAATTTTACTTTTTCTTTTACATTTTACAAATCTGGCTATTAGAAAACTATAGACATGTGGCTCACATTATATTTGTCAATGCTGTTCTAAAGAACAACTCACTGTAATATTTTAACGAAGGACCTTAAGACTAATCAGTTAAGTGATCATTGAAAACTATTTAGCCATTTTGTGGTAATATGAAGACCAGGAATTCCTGATTAGCAACCTTAAAACTGTTAGACAGCCTCCCTTTAAATTGATATATTGTCGTTTCCTTCTATGTTCCTGCTGAATTACCTTCAGACATTGTGTAGAGTATATTTGCATACATAATACATAAGGAAATATATGAGGCTCTGTGGAGTTAGCATTCTTTGGAAGAAAAAATGCTTAGCCTCTCAAATAGATTAAAACAATTTACTGGAAAAAAAAATAGCAACATGAAAAGACTTTCTTTTCCAATAAATTTTAATAGTTACAAAATGAGGATTCTGGTCCATTAAGGTATAGCTTGCCAAGTCCTAAAGCTTAGTCACTATTTCTCTTAAGCTTCTACCCTACTTCTGCGTTTTTCGAAGCAGCTTGTAGGATTGTGTTGATATTTTGATTCAAAAACAGAGCACAATACAGGAATAGCTTTAAAAGCCAATTTACCTTCCCAGAAAATTAAAGAAGGAAGGAAGTTTTTGCTAGCACTCCTTCTTTTTTGTTTTTAGGTCAATCAGACTCATGTACCACATCAAATTTGCCAGTGATACTTAGTAACATTGGCTATAAGGAATAAGTGAATAAATGGTTTAGAATATGTTTTGTAGATGCTATACTGAAAAAAAAATCTCAGAAGAAGGTGGCTGGTGCATATGACTGTAATTTACACTGAGTCAGCTTACAAGATTTATAGAATCTCTGTTAGTGAGGGCAGGGTTTTCTTGGTAGAGGCAGATGCACAGAGGAATGTTAGGCTTTGCAAACTGAAGAAGTCCATTAGATGGAAGGGCATGAAATGGCTTTGGGATGATTAGATAGTTTAAAAGATGTATGCAATACAAAGTTACGGCACTTGGCAATTTTTATTACAATTTCTGGCATACCGTTAATACTGTACCATCTCTAATTATCCAGAATGAGATTACTTGATTAATTCAGTTTGTGCTCTGGGTTCTCCTCTCCATCAGTGATGGGAGGTGTACTTGTTCCTTCTCATGTGGCACACAGCTCAGGCTATATGCAGATTGGCTATCAAGAGAGGGAAGCTAAGCTGCCTATATAAGAATCAACCTCATATCTTTGGCATCTAAACAACATCTTTCAGCAGCTCGGCTTGCCAGCTAAAGTAACTGTATTTAATGAAATTTCTGGTGTGGTGCCAAAAGCTTTATTCCAGGAAGAGGAAATGACAGTCAAGAAACCCCGAGAGAACATTAAGATAATGTTCTAATTTAAAATCAATTTTATTGATACCTTATAAATTATTAGGGCATTTTATCCTGACCAAGTAATACATAATGCTGAGTCCATGAAAACAAAACATGAATTAATGTTGAAGTACTGTATTTTCTACTACACATGAAGGGAAATATATGTAAGACTTCTAGGTTCATTACATGGGTATATTCCATGGTGATGAGGTTTGGGCTTATATTGAATCTACCACCCAAATAGTGAGCATTGTACCCAGTAGGTTGTTTTTCAACCCTTGCTCTCCTCCTTCCCTCCCTCCCACTTTTAGGGGTTCCCATCTTTTATGTCCATGTGTAGCCAATGTTTAAGTCCCACTTATATGTGAGAACGTGGAGTATTTGATTTTCTACTTTTTGTTAATTCACTTAGGATAATGGTCTCCAGCTGTATCCAGGTGACTGCAAAAGATGTGATTCATTCCTTTATATGGCTGTATAGTATTCCATGGTGTGTGTGTGTGTATGTGTATCACATATCTTTATTCAGCCCACCATTGATGGGCATCTAGGTTGATACCATGTCTTTGCTATTGTGAATAGTGCTGGAGTAAACATATGAGTGCAGGTGTCTTTTTGGTAGAACAATTTATTTTCCTTTGAGAATATACCCAGTGATGGGTTGCTGGGTCAAATGGTAAATCTATTTTTAGTTCTTTGAGAAATCTCCAAACTGCTTTCCACAGAGGCTGAACTAATTTACCTTCCCACCTACAGTGCATAAGAATTCATTCCTCTGACTGTCACTTTCTCTGGTTTGATAATCTTTTTACTATCTGCAAAAGAAATTTGAACCAAGTTTCTCTTACCAGGAGAGAAGCAGAGTTGAAAACAATAATAGAACATTTTAAAGAATATGTTGTTCATGAAATGTTATAAAAGGTGAAACATTTATTAAGAATAGACTCGTTACTTTAAATGGAGATTATATCGTCTTTTAACAAGGACAGGTCTTCAGAGAGTCCCAGTCATTTTTGAAGGTTAGTTTTGATTTATGTTAATTTGAAAAAAGCAAGTTCTGTAAGGGTTATATACAGACTGTGCCTTTAATGACTTCCTTAATCAAGTAGGTTATTAAAAAAAGGTCTTACTCTAATGAGCAGTAAACTGACATCAGCAACTGGCTCAGAACTCTACCATATTCAAGTTCTTTAACCTCCAACATGCTATAAATTTTAAGTTACTTACATAAATTTACATGTTTTTGAGTATGTGAAAGTTGTGCATTTTGACCGAATAATTTTCATTTTAAAGTTTTTCTATTTAATTTTTTCAAATTGAGAATTACTTTCTCCATCCTGGCTATGTTCTCATAAATGGGATAATATTTATCAGTTATAAAGAGCTCTATGAATGGGAAAATAAGCATTTTGTGTAATACTGTACAATGAAATATAATCAGAAACGCTGCTGGGTTATGGTACTGTGTTAGTTTGGTGTACATAGGTTTATTCAGGATACTCAAATTTTATTGGAAATATTTCTAAAACGTACAGTGCTTTGAGGACTATTGAACTTGATTGACTCTAGGGGTGACTCATGACCGTAAATAAGCTCATCCTTCCGAAGGTCGGTTCTGCTTAATAAGAGGAGTCTGTAGAGTGCCTGCTTATCACCAGCAGTACTTTGGCCTTTCTGAATTCAAGAAAGTCACCAGTATTCATTTCTGTTTTTGGCATAGGTCTTTTGCTTCTCTGAGGGTTGCAGAGAATGTTATGATTGTGGACTCTATGACATGAATAAAAGATCTACGGGATCCTTCAGCTTTCTGTCTGTCCTCCACCCCCACTGCCAAAAACAAATTCCACCTGAATTGTCCCTGACCCAGACTAACACTTAAAAACCACTGTACTGAATGAACTATAGTTAGAGTACCAGTGTACTTTATCATCTAAACTGGGCTGTTTTTGAGAGAGAAGGGACGCCTGGATGACAAGCAAAGAAAAGGAAAACTAGGACTTACAGTCACCCCCACCATATCTTCATGGTGCCCCCTGCCTCCTCATTATCCCTTTGATCTGTTTAAAAACTGATTTACCCTTTGGTACCAAGTGATGTAGGGTTTTTGAAGGCCATAGCTGATGAGCAAACAAGCTGTAACGAATGAGTTTTAGGCTTCTTGATCATGGTTGTCCACCTGACCTTTAGCATATTCTTTCTGGTTGTTATCATCTAAGCAGATAGGGAAGCCTGAGCACTGCACTATGTGAGTGGAAAGCAGAATTAGCATGGTGTGCATCTGAAATCAAATTATAAAGTCCATTGTGGAGGTGGTATTTGTAGTCCTGCCTCAGTGCAGTAGTGAACCCAAACCTTATTGTGATTGTTGAAAGGAGAAGTGTTTTGGTTAATAGCAGACTATTGAAACCCTATCATTATGGATCATCAGAATATCTATGCTGAGAAGTGCTACACAAATGCTGAGAAGTCCGAACATGAGGTTTAAAATAGAACAACCACACTAGCTCATCATCCCAATCTCAGCAGCAAATAGAATTGACTGGAATGGAGTATGCGGCGATAAGTTGCTCTTGTCAAGGGGCTAGGCTGTGTGCCCAGAACTGTTTCTTGTACATTATGAGGATTATTTTTTTTAAGTCCTCAAAGCAGCCACATGGGAGAGGGGAAGGGTTGTTGTTATCCAATACTATAGAGAGGCTGAGACTAAGTGACATCCCCACGGAAACACAGCTATTAAGACTCAAACCCAGGCAGTCTGACTCCAGAGATACTCTTGTCTGCTATTAAAGTCTGTGCTCCCTGTTATTAAAATTAGCTAATTATAACAACACTACTTTTCTTTGGGGGGGAGGATACTTTATAGAACTCTTCTACATACATAGTCTTCTTTGATCCTGAGGAGGCAGAGGAGTAAGGTGGAGGGGCGAGCCTGTTCCTTTTCAAGTTGCTGGAAGAGCCAGTTTCCCGTCTGCCTTGGTCAGCACCCTCAGTAAAATACTAGGATGGACTTCAAACGAATATCTCGAATTTTCTCATTTTGAAATGAGAACCTGATTTGTAATATTAACCTGTCTTTAAAGCTTACCTTTTGCTTCCAGAGCAAAATTGGGGTCTTCATGTAATAAGACTTATGAACTTGTTAATATTTTAAAAATATTTTGTCCTTGGTTTCTTCTTGTTTGCCCCTCCCCTTTTCTTTAATTGAGCATGACTACTCTGTTCTTTTTTAATGTCCCCGTATAAGTGTTTACTTTTTTAAAATGTAGAACTTAACTGAATAGTCACAGAGTGTTTTGGCTTCTCTGGATCAGCCATTGCTTCTGACCAGGACTCTCTACCCATAACAAATTTGCTGATGTGTGTATGTATGTGTACACAAATACACATACAACCAAACTGTAATGAGAAAGGACTGTGTTTAGTCTTTCTAAGTTTGTAGATTTATATAGGGCTGTGATGCAGCTCCAGTGAATTTCTTATGTAGTAAGCTAAAGAAATATCTAATCTAGGTGGGCTTTTAAAATAATAATAGAGAAATAAAAAAGCTTTTCTAGTAAAAGCATGATTTTTATCAGTATTTTTTTAATTCCTTCTATTCAGATACCCAACAAAGATCCAAGTGGCATTCCAGTAGCAGAATGATGGACTTCTAAAATTCATGATGAGAGTCTGTGCCAAGTCCAATTTGATTCCAGAGCAATTATGTTATTAGAACATTGCTGATTGCCCCAGTGCCCATTGTGCAGCTTAACCTTTAAATGCTAGTGATAATTAACTACTTTATCATTCTACCAGGAAACTCCAATATGTAACTGTGTTCTACAGTAAAATTCAAAAATAAAATGCCTGCACAACCAGAAACAGCCAGCTTAAGATAAGCAAAACTGTTTGTACATATGTGCCAATAAATAAGCATGAAATCTAAATAGACATACCTATTTAGTGTTAATTTTTAAGAAATTGTTTTATTACTTTTTAGAAATTAATTTTTCCTTTTGAATAGAGTAGAAATAACTTTCAATAGAGTATGTCAGGGTCAAAATGCTCAGATGGTTGTTAACCATATTCCTATACATTTAGCTTTCTTCTTTTTTTTTTTTTTTTTTTGAGTTGGAGTCTCACTCTGTCGCCCAGACTGGAGTGCAGTGGCCGCTCCCAGCCACCGCAGCCTCGACCTGCTGGGCTCCGGCGATCCTTCCGCCTCAGCCTTCCAAGGAGCTGGAACTACA